>NDXB01003235.1:110841-145847 GCA_002631895.1 Agapornis roseicollis | reverse complement strand
GTTTTGTTTTGTTTTTTTTTTTTTTTTTTTTTTTTTTTTTTGCAGATTTCCCCCTCCCCTCCCTCCCAACAGAGAAAAGGAAAGAAAATAAATGTATACTCACTTGAGTCAGGAACTTCAGGTTTTGAGCCAAGTTCTTTCCAATATTTGTATCCATTTGAATTACTTAATGCTCACAAGGAGGCTGGATATAATAGTCATGGATTCAGTGAAAAGAGAACTTCATACCACATTATTTTATAATGTATATTTTCTTTCATAATCACAGTTAAATATAGGAAATAAAAAAGTTGAGCTAGGTCTTATGACTCATAACCACAGTGCAGAGCATCCTACACATGTGCAGGGTTTATAGCTTAAAAAGTTAGTTTCCCTAATTTTGAGGTCATACAGATGATTTTCTATTTTCTTTGCTGAAAATATGCACCTGTATAATGCAGAGACATATCTCTGGTGCTTGCAAAAAGTGCCAGAATTGACAATTCTACAAGGGAAAATGTAGGTCAGTTCTCTGCAGCCAGAAGAGCAACTTGGGAAGCGGCATAAAATCTTCCCTGCCCTGCCAATGTGCCCCGGTTAAAGGTGAGCTTAGTCTAACGACTCCAAGGACAACCTGTAGAGCTTAGAAGGGAATCTGCAGGTTGATCCTAGGCTGCCTACTGGGGCTGTAAGAGTGGTAGCACCAGGCAGTTACTGCAGCAGACCTTGTACTGTAAACGCTCGTGCTGCAGCTTTCAAAGGTTACCAGTTTGCAGCACTTTCAGCAGAAGCCGCAAAGCATCCTTAACTTTTCTGAAATGCTCAACTTCTGTTTCACTGAAATCTGGAAAGGAAATGAGAGCAGGAAGAAAACTGCAAGGACATGCAAGAAACCAAAACATTTTCACGACCTTTTTTTTTTTTTTTCCCAAGTAACTTTTTTTGTTAATTCCAAACATGGTGACAGTATGTTCACATCAAGCATGTGCTGTAAAATTGCACTTGTCAAGCATTTTGTTTGGCAGAAATGCAGAGGAGGAGATGCTGAGCCAAGAAATGTTTCTCCTTTTCTCCCTCATAAAATGGAGAGCTCAAGAACAAGTGGGAGTCTCTTCATTCTGTTATATTAGCGTGTGAGGGACTGTCAGTTTTTCCAGTGCATACTCTCATTTGCAGATGTTTTCAAGTTAGCAGTGGCCATTGGGTAGGGTCTGAAACTAGGCATTAAGAAAAGACACTGAAGGGACCATAGAGCTTCTAGTAGCACATTACTTTATGGAGCAAATCAATGTTTTTCAGATATCTTGACCAGTGTCAGATTGCAAGTTTTGGGAAACAAGGACAGTCTTTTCATTTTACTGGCTCACATTGCCCATCCTAATCCATGGCTGGAACGAAAAAGGCGCTACAACAAGACAACAGCAAGCTGAGAAGCTGTATTCCAAATTGCTTATAATAACAGATAATATGTCTATTTATCAGAGATGCCTCCTTTCCTCTACTGCTATTTGAAAATACGTGAGCAAATACAACTCCCTGCACTGCAGGAATGTGAGACTACTTGACCACTGCTCTCCACTCAAGGCAATGTGAATGGGGAGGCAGTTTCATCCTCTGTAACCAAAGGCACAGAATATGAGCACGTTAACCCTTGGCTGGAGAGAACAAGGAGAGCAGTGCTCTGAGTTGCCTTACATTCCTGCAGTGGAAGGCATTGTACTTGCCTCCAGGGGACCCTCTGCAGGGTTTTCTGTGGCCTGCCAGACATCTTCAGACTGTCACAGCCATACAGGAGTTGACAGAGTCCTAAGGAGCTGACTGTCCTGACTCAAAAAATCAGAAGATCCTGACAATGAAAACTCCCTGAGAAGCTCAAATAAGTATAATTTTATTGGCAGTGTGCCTGACAATACCAGCAAATTACGACTCCGAGATAGCTGTGTCCTCTGTGGACAAGTCCAGGGTGAAATTTTCATTGCAATTAGCTAGAACAAGATTTTTTCATAGAGTTGCATTTCACTCATGATGAATATCTGTGATATATATTACAATATTATTTTCCTTTAGGGACCAACTGTCTTCTCTCTACTGGCTTGTCATACAGGCTTAACAATGCTTAAGTTTAGCCCCCTGAGTATTCCATTTAAACACATTCATAGTTTTCTAAATATTTTGTAGGGCAGAATATAGTATGTTAGTAATAAAATCACAATAACAGTTTCTAGCTGAGTGAGAAGAATTTAAAACATATTTATCCTGAAAGAGTGTGAGGGAAGCACACATTACTGTTAAAAAGTAATAATTAAAATGCCTCCGTTCTATCTGGAAGCACAGACTCATTATAAATAAAGATAAACAAGTGCAATATAAAACCCCCAAACATTTATTCTTCCTTAATGGACTTTTAAGTCAGTTTCTCTAGTTGCTGATGAATGTAATAAAATTGAATTAAATTAAAAGAAATGTCAAGAAGAAAACAAATTTAAAATTAACAAAGCCCGCCATAAATTTGCAATTACTTGTCCATTAAAGGTCTTGAAGAAAGTTCACTTCAGGAAGGATAGAATTGACACTATTGGAGCTTTGTCAGGAACAATTATTATCATTGCAAATTAACTATTAAACTGAGAATAATTCAGAAATATCATTAGCAGTCAGATTACTTAAAACCCCCTTGTTTTCTTTCTCCTTTGTTTAATTTACACATGCAGAAAATGCTGATAAATAATTCCAGAGCATGCCTAAACATCTCCCTTCACAGCTAGCTTCTAATTTGATCTCAGGAGACCCCTCTTGGTAGCTGAATAAAATATTTTCATTTATTCTAGGACAGCCTACATCACCATACATTTCTAATCTCATGTTGCTTGGTAATGCTGCTAGATGAGGTCCTCAGCAAATCATTAAACTTGTTCAATAACAACGTTACAAAACACTAGAGATTTGTCCTTAGTGAAACAAAGAAGTTTTTCAAACATGGGGAGAAAAAACCCCAAACCATCAACCTTATAATAAGCTAACTTGAGTTTTCTAGGGCAGTTTCAGAGATTATTTAACATTTTACACTGCCTGATGTGCACAGTACAAGAACAAGGAGACTTAAATGCAATGTTAGAGTGGTTTGAAAGATCCATACTTTCATGTTACAGAAAATAGAAGTGATATTGCTTTTCTGATAGGATCAAATGTTTTGTCTTGGTCAGCTTACTGTACCCTTCATTTGAACAAAATACAGTCTTTTGAAACTTAAATTTAGTCTCCCAATCTTATCTTTCTAACAACTAACTGTATTTCTTGATGATATGATAATGCAAATGACTTTACTATGGAATTCATGAATCATCAAGATATGATTTGAAGAGAGGAAATTAAACACTTGATTCAATTAATCTTTCCTATTAGGCTAGAAATTCATTATTTGCACTCCTAATAAATATGATGTGAGATTTAATATGCATTAATCACATGAGATTAATACCATTATTATTCTTTATATTAAGTAACACTAGATTCAAGTGACCCAAACACCAGCTCCCTGATCAGGAAGGACTGGAGAGTGCTGTGGAAGTAGTACCTCTCCCAGTGGAGAAAAGACTCTCCTTGCTTGACAGATCATCTGTCTTCTTTTTTTGCTTTATTGTATTTCTTCCATATTGATGGAATGGCTTTCTCTAAGGGAGAAGTTTGTTGGGTCAAGTGCTGAAAATCAAACCTAAGTTCCCTTATGTAATAGTCGGGAGTAAAAATGCAGTGGAGCAGAGAAGTGCAGCTGGGTGGCTGGATTAATAGAGGTCTGTTAAGCATCTAATCACCTGAGATCATGGAGTTTTTTAGGATAAATATATCTTTTTTACTTTTATAATTATTTGATCTGCATTTGTAGAGATGAATTCATTTAATGATTTTGTTATTGGTTTAAGATAGATGACATTCAGTCCATTTCTTATTTTTTTTTTTTTTTAAGAAAGCAATTCAATACCATTTTACTTACCCATAAAAATGCACATGGAGTAGTATCTATCTGTCTATTCATGAATACACCCACCCACTTANAATTTTTTTGTTATTGGTTTAAAATAGATGACATTCATTCCATTTTTTATTTTTTTTTTTTTTTAAGAAAGCAATTCAATACCATTTTACTTACCCATAAAAATGCACATGGAGTAGTATCTATCTGTCTATTCATGAATACACCCACCCACTTATCTGTCCATTACTGTGGCTATTTATTTATAAACCATATGAAAACATAAATTATTTGATCAATTGTTTTCCATCTCTGAATAACAAAAAACAGTATTACAGAGCTACTGTTATGTATGTAGCTATATGGTAGGTACATATATAAATGTACATGGGTAAAAAAAACCACTAGAGAATTACCATAGGTTGATAATTACATCCAAACTTTTATCAGTCTTCAGATTTAGAAAACAGCTGGCATACTGTGGTAGTGGTAAGAGGCACAGTTATCATAGATGCCACCATTGTGGGTCACAGCTAATAGCTAATAGGTTGTCAGGGTAAGACTGCAGAAATCCCCCAGGAAAGTACTCTTGCCTGGAAGCCATCATTCAAAAGTCCTCATTCGCTTACCTTGTTAAAACTTCATAGAGCTAACTTTAAGTTAACAAAGGACATTCTTATCAGTTAAAACCTTGTATACAGCTAATTTTACCTTCATTAGGATAAAACATATCTGTGAGTGAACTATCTAAACTCTATGAGCCTTCAGAATTGCCCTTGAAGTAAAAGTCAATTGAAAAAGAAAAAGGATTTTCTCTATGATTTTCGCAGATTTATTTAGGAAACTGTTTTAGGTAAAACAACTTCAGTCTAGCTCTATTTGCTAGTTTCTTAGGAAATGGAACTGCCAAGGCAGTCCTACAGTATTGTTTGCTTTTCTTGAGCTATATTATTAGTACCAATACTACTTTTGGAATGCTAAATATTTTAAAATGTTTTAAAAAATTGACTTTTAAATATTTTTTTTATCATTGTGAAACTATTGATTTTTTAAACATTCATCACATTATAAAAAAAGTATTAATTTTTGAAAATAGTAAGAGTTTTACTACACTTTAAATCTTGAAAATTAAAAAAAAAAAAAAAAACAAAACAACCCACCCATAATAATAAAATGAACTAGAAAAAATAACAAATAGTTCCAACTCTTGAAAAAGACTTTTATGCAATATGTCGGTGTATTCCATAAGTATGAGCATGTCCAGGAATATACTCTTTGGTGAATATGATTCTATGATTCTAACATCAACATATCCTGTAGTCATGGACTCTTCTATTTTATGTAACCCTATTTTGCTTGGTGATTCAACCTCAGCTTATTTCTAATTTTTAGAAATATCTCTGGATAGGGAAATATCAGCATTTCCATATATCCATATAATCTCATTTTCATGATGACTATTTCATTGTTTTCCTTTTTTCTCCCTTTATAAAAGATAGTGAAATTGCCATTTATGATGGAACATAAGTTGCCTGTTGCTAACATTGGGAATACATAGAGAATCTCCACAACATTTTCAGAATAGTTAACTTATATCTTAAAAAAGCCTGATATAGATGTGTGCATAAGATATTGATTCCTGAATAACATTTTCCTTTGGAGTACTTGCATGTGTTTGAACTTTTCATGCCTTTACTTCTGCCTGCAGTCTCTGTCAAGTAAGTATATTACTTAGGTGTCTCTTACTTTCTCTTACTAGGGAAAGAATGTAGCTGATGATGGTGTACACAAGCTGTGACTGTGTGAGAAAGCACAGGTTTCTGTTTGTTTCTGTAGTTTCTGAGTTGGTAGTAGCATGTCTGTGTGACTTAATGATGATGGCTATCACATATAAAAATGCCGATCACAGACTACAATACGATCATGTAGCTACTACACGGTCATTATAAAAAAGCAGTATCTCCCTGCTCCTACAAGAAGCTTACAGTTAAAGTGAAGAACAAGCAAAGACTTTTGTATTACTCCCATTTTTGTCTTTTCTGTGAAATATTTTCAACATTTTTTTTTTTTCCAGGGAAATTTTCTGGGCTAATAATTTGTCCATTGAAGGGAAAAAAAATAAATCAAAAAAACTAATGCAACTGAGAGAAAGGGTATGAAATGATAGACTAATACTACACATCATATCACTGTATTTAGACTCTTCTGTTAATTTCTTGCATTTCTTTGATATGTTATGGTAGAAGGTCTATGTGTATGTTATTTCAGGGAATGTTTATTGAGCAACTAACATGCCTCTGTCTTTGCAAACTAATTAGCTTTGTTCTTTCTGGTTTGTTTTTTATGTAAAGTGTAATAATCTGAAACTGTTTTATAGAAGTTCTGTCCTTTACAGAGCCATTACTTTGCACTACTTAAAATAAAACTGGCTAGTTAAGCTTTAGTTCATCTGAAATATGTCTTTTTCTCTTTCTATTTTAATTTAAAGTGAATTCTGCAAAGTAAAAGTGATGAGGGTATCATAGATGGAGATTCCCTGTAGTCTGAACTGGCAGTTTTGCTGAGCTTCAGGTACAAGTCACCTTAGAGCAATTTGGAAAGGGGTTTTGTTTTTATGTTGCCTGTAACACTGCCTGCCAAAGAATAATTTAGGAAAAGAGGGTGGGCACTTGGTAACTTTTATCTTTGAGGTGACAATGCAGAAGCTGCTAATTAGAGAATGTTTTTATCAACTTGATATGGAATTCCAGTCTTGCATGTGAAAAGTGCACAGATTTTCTTTGTACCAAATTGGCCTCCATGTGAGGATTGGGTGGATCCAATTAATGTCAAAAAGCCCTGTGTACTGTGTTTGTATAAGCTAGAGGGTGATATACTTACATGTGGCATCCTTTCCAGATGATTGTGCTCAACTATGAGTAGGGATAATGAACAGAGAGCATATTTCTTTCATCCGAACTAGACAGAAGATTGAATTTATTCGGAACTAGACCAGAAACTACTATCATAGAATCATAGAATAGTTAGGGTTGGAAAGGACCTTAAGATCATCTAGTTCCAACCCCCCTGCCATAAGCAGGGACACCTCACACTAAACCATGTCATGCATGGCTTCGTCCAACCTGGCCTTGAACACTACCAGGGATGGAGCATTCACAGCCTCCCTGGGCAACACATTTCAGTGCCTCACCACCCTCACAGGAAAGAATTTCTTCCTTATATCCAATCTAAACCTCTCATGTTTAAGTTTTCACCTGTTACCCCTTGTCCTATCACTACAGTCCCTAATGAAGAGCCCCTCCCCAGCATCCCTATAGGCCCCCTTCAGATACTGGAAGCGTGCTATGAGGTCTCCATGCAGCCGTCTCTTCTCCAGGCTAAACAGTCCCAACTTTCTCAGCCTGTCTTTGTGTGGGAGATGCTCCAGTCCCCTGATCATCCTCGTGGCCCTCCTCTGGACTTGTTCCAACAGTTCCATGTCCTTTTGATGTTGAGGACACCAGAACTGCACACAATACTGCAGGTGAGGTTTCACAAGAGTAGAGGGGCAGGATCACCTCCTTCGACCTGCTGGCCACGCTCCTTTTGATGCAGCCCAGGATACGGTTGGCTTTCTGGGCTGCAAGCTCACACTGAAGCCGGCTCATGTTTATTTTCTCATTGACCACCACCCCCAAGTCCATCTCCTCAGGGCTGCTCTGAATCTCCTCTTTGCCCAACCTGTAGCTGTGCCTGGGATCGCTCTGACCCAGGTGTAGGACCTTGCACTTGTCATGGTTAAACTTCATGAGGTTGGCATCAGCCCACCTCACAAGTGTGTCCAGGTCCCTCTGCATGGCATTCCTTCCCTCCAGCATGTCCACTGAACCACACAGCTTGGTGTCATTGGCCAATTTGCTGAGGGCGCACTCAATCCCACTGTCCATGTCAGCCACAAAGATGTTGAACAAGACTGGTCCCAACATTCATTGCTGAGGGACACCACTCATCACTGGCCTCCAGCCAGTAACCACCTTTTACTTCATGTGCAGCAAAGTCTCAATCAATTATGATTATCCAGTTTGTGTTGTTTAGCTATCCAGTTGATTTCTTAATACACCTCACTTAAAAATTAGATGGATTTTCCTCATTTCTGGAAATCAGAATAATTATTGAAAGTGTGACAGATGATAGCTTGTTACTCAAAAGCTCTGACAAGCACTCACTTTCTTAATGTTTGCCAGAGAGGAAGTATAGTGCCAACTGTTGTATCTCTTGTTTGTCATACTCCTAATAGAAGAAAAGGGGGTTTTGTCTTGTTTTCTGCATTGGAGAATAAGAGTTGGGCAAGAAGAATGTAACACTGAAATCATCATTCACTGTGAACCAAGACAAATAGTACCAGTGGTACATATGGGCTCAAATTATAAAGATAAGATGACAGAACGAGCATCGGGAATTTGAGATGGAAGCTGGACAGCAATATATGTGAACAAATTCAGTCACTCACAGAGGCTGAGGTGGGGTTATTAATTGTTCAAGGAATGCCAGGTATGCTCAGAGATTTGCAATGGCAGATAGAAAATGGTAGGTCAGGTTAAGAGGATCCTTTGATTAGGAATTAGGCTGTGGGGTTCACAGTTAGAAAGTACAGAAAAACGTGGGAAATTCCTGCCACATAGGATCATATCATACATGGCTTTAGATCCCAGGTTTGAGCAAATATCATGACACCCTCTTTGCCTGATATTCTGTTCTGTGTGACTGGATTTGAATACTTTCCTGTGAAATGTCCCTTTTAATATTGATTACTTCTTATACTGGCTCACAGCTGACGAACTAATCCCTTTAACTCCAGCATCTTTCACATGATGTTGATTAGGAGTAGTATTTTAAGAGAGGCGTGTGCCATATGCATTGTGTTCAGCTTCTCAGTGAATATTTTCATATTTATGGGAAAAAAACCTTACCTTTGGTTTCAGTAAGACCAGGGTAGGCTTCTTACCTGCATTTATAGAGCCAGATACAGAATATTGACTGGTGTTTCTAACAGCTGCTTCATGCCCTATTCAGAAAGTAATACTTTTCTAGTGGATCATGGAAGTGCTGGCTTTCTGACTAGTGCAGGACTTGTCAGCTCAAACATAGCTCTCAGGAGACATCAGAGCATGTTGTAGTATGAAGACCTGGAGAAGGATTCACAGGAAGACAGAAGAAGTTGAAGTCCATACAGTAAATTTCAGTCCATGGCCCACTCTTTGCAGTGCAGTGTATTTAAGTGAGAAATGCCTGATGAGTGTCTGAGTGCCAGAATCAAATGTATTTCACTGTGTAAATATTGTAGGGCAGAACTTGTAGGTGAGTAAGAGCTAACTGGAAAGCAAAGCTATTTCTAAACTTTGGTTGTTTTCTCAATGTTACAGTGACTTGTTAATGCAGGTTGGAGCAGGCTGGTATTGGTTCATATGCCTCTTTAACTTGTTAATGCAGGTTGGAGCAGGCTGGTATTGGTTCATATGCCTTTTTAACTTGTTGATGCAGGTTGGAGCAGGCTGGTATTGGTTCATATGACTTTTTAACTTGTTGATGAAGGTTGGAGTAGGCTGGTATCAGTTCATATGCCTTTTTACCATACTTCATTGTGCAGAGGAGGCATCTGCAAAGGAGAGTAGTGGGGTTAATGTAAGCAAAATTTCTCTTGCAGTTGGATTTATTTCAAATAAACCAACAATTAAACTAGATATATAGTATTTATAAACCCACATCACTTGTGTTTATGTTTAGCATTTATGCATATATCCTAAGTAAGTTGCTAAAATCTCTATTCAAATTCAAAGGAAAAAAAAACTAACCAGACAGACCAAGTCTGTTTCTGTTGATCATGATTAATCTATCTTTTAGTAAGCCCTCTGGTAGAGCTGGGGATAATCCATTACCTCTACAGTTTTCTGAATATCTGAAGTCCTGAAATGACTGAAGTTTAAAAAATGAACAAAAGGAAATGTGTAACTAATATTCTGCATGAACCTTAAAACCATTATATATGCCAGTATATCAAATGAAGGTACTTACCTCCAGTGCTATGCTCACTTTTGGTTAACCTACCTTAAAAATGGATATAGCAAGAAAAGTACTAGAGAAGGATAGCAAAAAGAAAAGATGTCTTATAAAAAGAGATTACAACAATTATACCTATTTAGCTGAGAAAGGAGATAGATAAAAAGAGGCATCACAGAGAAATATATTATAATGCATGGAGAGATATGAAATAATAAAGTATAATAAAATTATACTAATACTGAAATTTGACTTCTTAGCCTTTTTCTTCAATTTTGCTTTTAAAAAGCAACTCTCTTAATGCTATTAATGTAAAATTATAGCCATTTTTTCTCTCTAGAAGGATCTAGATGTTAGCAGTGGGTGTATTCATCAATATAGCAGGTCATACAGGCAAAATTTCTAATGCAGTGTTGGAATTTGCCATTTGACTTATATTCATAATATAAAGGTCTGTCTGCAGTTTAAAGGAATTGGTGTCTCAGTTGGGGAACTGCAACACAAAACCCCTCTGCAAAACACAGAGCTTTCAAAATTTATGTAATACTTCCATGTTCACTGCATGTTTTCAAGTTTTATACTTCCTATACACTATTTTTAGGAGGAGATACAGATTAAAATCCTACCTGGTTCTTAACTTTCACCAAGAAATATGAATGGAAATAGGTAGATTATAAATGTACATGAGAGGTGACTTGCACGAAAGCAATTAAACTGTGAGAGTTAATGGGCTTGCTCACTTGGTTCAATGATTTTTGTTTACTTTCTGTCCTTAATGCTTTAGGAAGAAGTTATTGTGACAGAATGGCTCTCAGCATTTGTGTAGATTTGAGAACCATGAAGAGCAATTGCATGTGGTTCAAAGTAAAAGTTTAAAAAAGTAGTCATTGTCTCCATTTTAGAAAAAAATGCAGCACTCAGATGAACAAGAGTGCTAACAAGAATGAAAAAGACCCTTGAATCTGCATCACTTTTGTGTGAGAAATCATTTGCATATTCTTTTCTCAAAAATCGTCAGAACATTTTCCAGAAAGAAAACATGTTCTGTATTGAGAACCTTGAATGTTCAAATCTTTGGGTTTGGTTTTTTTTTTCTTTACAACTGGAAAACCACCAAATATATTTAACAAGTGTTTCTTGAGAAATTTTCTCTAATTTTGGGAAAGCCTTTTCTTCACTAGCTTTGTTAGAAGTAGTCTGGCTATAACAGCCTCTGTGTAGTGAATGAGTTCATAAGAAATATATGTAGTAGAATTTAGTATCTTAATCTAACTCAAAAGAGCAAAATATTATGTGTGGTAAACTTACACCATAGGTCTTTGGATAGCATCCAGACATGTTGCTAGTATTATCTTAAGTATGTTCTTGATAAGTGCTAATATTGATATCTATGCCTCTCAAAAGAGAGATATATAGATGTGAACAGTTTTTTCCAGTATGTCTGTCAATTGAAGGAGATTTACCAACCCTTTTTTATCTGACCTTTCAAAGTAGCAAGGTGAGCAATAACCATTAACTGATCAAATATGAGAAATGTCAGGTGTAGAATAAGCACTGACAAGGAAATATTTCATCTCCTTAAGCTCATGAACAATCACTGAAAAACCTTGGATCCTATTAAGTCCACTATTTTTTTAGTTCTTGCAAATATTCAATAATGGTATGATGGGTTGCCTTATGAAGCATTACTCTACAAAGCTAAATTTGAAGCTAAAAAGAGATCAAACAGGCTAAAGTATGGTATAATACTGAGAAATTCATCATTGTTGCTTACCCAGATATTCTCATTTTCATCACACAGTGCCAGGTCTCATTTAGTAATGCTTTTAATAATTCTAACAAACTACATATCTACCTTTCTTTAACATGTACTGCATAATCACTCTCAGATCATCATGTGTCACTGTAGATTAGTCTCCCTTCTGTCAATCCAAGTAATTCAAGGTAATACTGAATTATAAAAAAATAAATAATAGAGTGCTTTGTACTTAAAGCCTCATACATGTTACAAATCTTTGATTAGACAGACACGGTATTTATTTCACAAGAATTTGCTTGCAAAGAGAAACATGATGTGAAGTCAAGATCAAAAGTCACTGTGTAGGCAGGGGGTGGGGTGGGACATGGTTCCCTTCTGTCAGAATTACTTTGCAGTGTTTTACACTGCCAAAGCCTAGTGATGTCTGTGCACATACTCTTTATGATAGACTGCAAAATGTTCTGATGAGAAGCATCAGATTGCTCCTTCTCCAGGGCACTATGGGGCAGACAAGACTCTGCCATATACCTATACCTAAAATATTCATAGTGTACTGGATAAATATGACTTCTACTGCTCTTAAAGACCGCCAACACATCAGTTATGCTATAAAAATATAAACAATCTCTATACTAATCTGGAATTCCTGCCCACGCATAGCCTTTAGGATTTGACTGTATTCAGTCTTTAACGTCTGTTTATAATATTTTTAAAAGTTTATTTTGTGTAGTAAAAGCTAATTAAAAATGAGACCTTCTTCATAGACTCTGACTCCAGCTGTTCTCTTTAAAGCAGCTGGTAAACTTCCATAAATAGTCCACTGAAGATTAACCCTGACAAACACAGACTCTTGAGGCAGAAGGCATCATTCCAGTGTACAGAGTTCAGTATCACCAATTAACCTGCTAACACAGAGAGGGATTATGTCAGGATCTGTGAGGGGGGTACTGAGATGTGAGAGACTCAAAAAGCCCCTGTGGGGTTTTGCTGCCTTTGCATTTTTGGAGGAGCTTTTGGGTTGTGGTAGATTCTGCAGTGGTTGTTTCAACATTCAGCATCAGGAATGCAAAACTGGGCTGTAAAGATCTTGGATTTTCTTGATGTGGGTATTTAAAAGGTAGAGAAATGCGACACAAAAGGAATCCACAGGAAAGAAAACTTTTTGAATGCTTTGCAAAAATTAAAATTGGCCCCAGAGGAAGCACCTCAAAAGAATAAACTCCCAGACTGTCATATTTGGTGAAGGTTGCCAATCAACTTTCTGACACTGTTTTCAGGATCTGTAAGTGTAAACTTGGAACAGTTGTGGATCAGGATCACTGTGCACTTAAAATACAATATTGTAAATTGAAATTGATTCTGCATTCCACACAGAAAACAGGGGCCTTGCCAGAAGCAATATAAACCAAAGGCCTTTGGGGTACCAGTTGAAGTTCAGGTTTGGCACCAGAAAGACCAGAGAAAAGGGCAGTAAAAATGAACAGTAACTTGAGGATATTTTAATAACAGCTGCTCTGTTTTCTTTCTTAGTGCACTTTTATTTTATTTGCACTTTTGTAGTTTCATCTTGATGACATGGCTATTATTTTATAGCAGTTTCAAGCAGTTAATTAATGAACTGCACACATGTGACATGACACCACCTTGCCCAATTATCTCTGGCATCTATTTTTATGGTACAAAGGGCTGCTGCTTTGTGAATTATTTTAGATTGTAAATTGGCTCTGAAAGCTGTTATTTTAATAGCCAAAACAATACAAGAGCAGTGCCTGATGGCTGACATACAGCAATGACAAATTTCCATGCATGATCTCATGAAATCCACCAAAGGACTTGGAGATGTTTGATAATGCTCTCTGTTCTTCAGATGTAGATAACTATCTTGTTAAATCCACAACACCTTATGAATTCCTGTAAAACTGGATTGCCATGTTGCTGACAATCTGTAAAAGACTGAGCAATACAGTGTTAGGAAAAGAATGTGTAAAACAATTTTTGACTGATGTTTCACATGATCTTTTTGCAGACCAAAAATTTGTTGTGTACATACTGGAAATATAAAGTGAAAACCTTTTAAATTCCAGTTGTTTCTGGTACTGTATTTTCAGCCTTGTAAAGGCAAATGCGCAGTACCTAAGCGAAACTTGGGCAGAGATCATACCCTGATATCCCCCATCCCTACTCCTCAAGGAAAAACTGGAGGGACAAAGAAAGCGTAGGTAAATCCTTCAGTCTGCTTTGATAAAGGCCTGCTCCAAACAATTTCCAAGGCTTTTCAACATCTGGCTAAACGGCAACACTTTCAACCTGTTCCATACTTGTTCAACCAGAATGAACCCTCATTTTTAAATTACATATGATATCAGTGAAACACATCACCTAATGTGCTACATTACAAATACATCAGTCACTTACTATGAATATTTATAGAAAAGTTTTTTCATCTAAACTTGATGAAAATATTTTTCCCCCAATTAAATACATTTTAATTTTGATAAAGTACAAACCTTGTTCCTGCAACTTGAATCTGCAAGCTGAGATGTATGCTTTAAAAATTAATTTCAAATATGTTCACAAATTGCCAATTATGTGTAAGAATGGAAATACATTATAGCTGAAGAATGAATTCCTCTCTTTGTACAAAATGCAGAGGAAATGTTCTCTCTTACAAATGTCTCTAACATGCACAAATATACACATTTATTAAAATACTTTCATGTACAAAAGATTCTGAGATAGAAATAAATGAAAATACTTTCAGTTTAGAATGTGATCCTTTAATAGGAATTTCTTATTGCAATATGATTCTATATTGAATATGTTGATGTAGAATAAAACACAATATTATATACGCAAACATCTATTCTTCAAAACTAGCAATAGGTAGAGAAAAACTTCTGTAGTTTGGCAGTTGTTTCAGACTCATTTTGGATAAGAAGCCCATAGTTCAGGTGCATTCCCTAGTCTTTTAAAATTTTCTCCATATCACAAGAGCTTCTTAATTCATATCCATTAGCTTATCCAGACATTTTTCTCAGGCTGATGGCAGTCCCTCACTGTCTCTTTCAATTTCACCAGACTTTTATGATGTACTCTTATCATTTTCTTTCTATTTTAGGCTTTTTTTTTACAGCTCCCATTACTGTAGTATCTGAGCATTTTATATTTTCCACTGTGCAATACTACTTTCCATCCTTACAATACCCAAGTTTAACTGCATGAGAAGCAAAGGAAGTGCCATTATCCCCATTTTATAGCTCAATAATTTAAAAATAATAAAAAAAAAACAACAACAAAAAAAACCACAAAAAACCAAACTCAGACTCAGACCCACACCTGTAATGGTATTTAGGCTCCTTAATTCTCTTTGAAATCAGCATGAATTTGGAGCCTAAATGGAACTGTGGCTGTGAGGGAGGTTGGACTGAAAAAATATTTCAGCTATGACCTGCTCATAAAAACATCCTTTCCTATGGAATTAATTCTTTAAACCACATGCTTTCTTTCCCCTTTTTATACTTGCCTATCACTCATAAACAAATTATGTGAAGGTGTTTCTCACCCAGTATCTTATGTATATGTGAGTATCTTCTGAACTATAGTCACTTTTTTTCAATATTTTGTGTTCCTCAGACTGCAAAAGAATTTGTGATGCATGAAGTGACAAACTAAATTAAAACAATGGGAAAAATAGCTAATAGTTCTACTTTGAATTATTTTTTTGTGAGAAGGCATCTTAAAAGTTTAGAAGCAGGAGAGAAATGGCTCTTGAACCTCAGAAAAATTGACACTGGAGAGGAAATCATACAGATGTGAAACAGAGAAGAGAAATCACTAGGAAAAACACTTCGGTACAATTCACAGTACTCTATATAGTTCCTCTCTTTAGCAATCACTAGATTTTGAAAATTTTTTAAATTAATATTTTATGAAATTTACTTCATGACAAATGAAAAGGAAAACAAAAGCTGGAAGTTTGCATACTGACCAATATAAAAGGAAAGTGAAGCTTTCAAATAAGAGCATTTTCAAATTATTCTATATTCCTAAACAATGGGTTACAGGACAATGTTTCAGTGCAAGGCATTCTTCAGATGGTATTCTTCAGAGAATCTTTTGAGGAGAAATGAACACATGCATGACTGGAAGCATTTAGGGAAAAAAAAAATCAGACTATTTTCATAGTTGTGTTCCTAATGCAACTGTTCTAAAATAGCAGAAATAATAGACAGCACAGATGCATCACATCTGCTCAGACATCTCTGCTTTTCAGTGTGTTAAAAGCAATTCAGGTGCTCTAAATTATGACCTACTGTTGTGCTTGGAGTCATTTGAACAGGCCCCCTGGTATCTAAAAGTAAGAAGGCCTTAGAGATTTTGGGTTTAACTTCATATTATACTTAGCCTCACCACAGAGTTGTGGGGTTTTTTATTATTTTCATTTTATTTTATTTTATTTTTTTAAGAGACTTAGAA
Source organism: Agapornis roseicollis (assembly GCA_002631895.1). Taxonomy (NCBI): domain Eukaryota; kingdom Metazoa; phylum Chordata; class Aves; order Psittaciformes; family Psittacidae; genus Agapornis; species Agapornis roseicollis. Next base: position 129,627 of record NDXB01003235.1, on the reverse strand, counting down.
TACTTTTTTGTTATTTGCTTTACAGTAATAGATAGCATGCTAGTGCTAGAGATGCTGGATGAACAACATAAGAATGGAAAGCAGCAAGGTGAGAAATGTCTAATAAAAAAACCTGATTGGGGCAGTGCTGTCTTTTTCCTCTCCCACACAATTTCAGTATCAAAGAATAATGTACAGAGACTCGTTTAGATAACGAATCAGCTATTTCCATGCTCAGGTCATGTTTATCCATCTAAGCATCAGATGCAGCAATGATGGAAATTAATCTTCTTAAATTTGCTTAAACATTTCAACCACTCAGACTAAATAAGCCAACTTCAGAGCTAAAGAAAAATTCCAGAATTAAACAGATAGAATTATGAGAGACTGAGTAAAGATTTGGGGTGATTTTATTGTGGATGCATGAACCCATTTTTAGTTGCAAGTTGGAAATGAGTGATTAGTGATGGTGTGTAGGAAAACTGAAGACATCAAGTAGTGCAGAATTAGTCAAAGTTGCCAGATAGATAGTGCACATACAGCCAAAAAAGTCCTACTTTGAAAAAAAGGAGAAAGTAAGCACAGAGGAAAAAAAAAACAACAAACCAACAAACCCTCTCTAAGTCTTTGGGAAAAGTTAGAAGTCATTGATTCAAGATTATTCAAGTTCATAAACAGACGAGTTTAGGTAAGATCAACTGGATAAAAACCATGATATTTGTCATTCCAGTAATTAAATGCTGTTCTAATTCTACTTGAGAAGGCCTCAGTGGCATTATAATAATGGCATAATGATAGAAACAAAGACAGGACTAGAACTACTACGAAAAGAAAGGATATTGAAAAATTCATGACACACAGGCAATAGCTGTCCTTAAAAGGTTAATCTTTGCTGACAGTTGCTGTAAGGGTGTGCAAGACATCTTGTAACTTATGAATCTTTAAAAAAATTAGAGGAAAAGACAGAAATAATTGTGATACATAACAGTGATATTTCCTGCAGCTGCTAATGCTGACATTCTTCATAATGACCATGATTTTTTTTTGAGATGGCTGATTTTTAAGGTGAAATAATATTTTTTTTTTGTCAAAATGTAGCAGTTTAATAAGAATAAACCTATCAATCAGCTTTGAAAAGCAGTGAAAGAAAGAGAGAGGCGGAAGGAGAGCGGAAAAGATTAAAGTGCACAGCCTCACAATTAAAAAATTATTAACCCAAACATCAGAGCTGTAGGATCTAAGAATTTCACAAAGCAATGAGTTAGATCTTGTTGACCTGCTTAGTAGGTGACCCTGCCTGATGTTTTCTACCTTTTCTCAGTGGCCCCAAAATGTGTACAATGTATTGAAGACTTACTATCTCCAACAAAATAGTGCTAAACCCCAAAATTACTGATATCCTTGAGTTTTGGTTAGTCACTAACATGGATGAATACCACTCAATGGAAACATGATGTTCATGTCCTTAACGTAAGGAGAGTGCTTTAATTCTTCCATGTTGCTTCACCCTAACTGGTCTAGTTCATCTCAGGAAGAAAAAGGGGATCTTGGAAATCTCAGTGACTTCGGCAAGCAGGAAAATAATTTTCCTTGCCGAACCTGATGTCAAAAGGGATCAGACTTTCATTTGCCTCTGAGGACTTCTGCAATGGAACTCTTCTCCCTCAGAGCTTGAAAGTCACATTGCTTCCTACCATCACATTGCTGGGAAACTTTATTGTATGCAAATTTCCATCATTCTTATTCTACTTTTATTCTACTCTTATTCCTTTCACTCCATCCAAGTTATTTTGCCATGTCTACATTCAGCCATTATTCAATGTCCCATAGAGGATATAATGCACAGTCCTTATTAAGATACACATGTTCATGGAATAACCCAAAGCTCATTAAAAAGATAAACTTATATTAGAGTATTTGGTGCTATTCTCAGAGCATGCACAAAATATGGAGCAAATATTCTACTTATAATTGCATTTTAATTGAGCTATATCTGGTATAAAAAGATAGTTGCATATGGATTGTCAACTTGAATAATATTTTAAGGTACATCTTTTAATTTTACTGCTTTTATTGTTACTATTACAGTTTGAGAAAATTTCCCCACAGCTGTTTTTATTTTGTGAAAATCATTCATCCCATGAGCATGACTGTAGCTGTGTGCAGTATACATAAATCGTTGTGATCATTAAACACATGTAGTTAAGGATGGTTATGTATCCATACAGGTTTCATTTTCTTGCTTTGTGTTTAATTTTTCAGTGACTATCATTATTTCTATACCTCAGCTGTAGCACAAGAGGAATATCTGCAATTTGCAAATAACTTAAAGCCATCCTGTTTGATGCTCCTGTTCTTGCTTAAAGCTTTTTTTTAATTATTATTATTATTATTTTATATAGACTTACCAGTGATTTTGTCTCAAAACCTACATGAGTTGCTTCTTCCTCATTGCTTTCCCCAGGCATCTGGTCCCTAGTGACTGTAGTCCTGTCCCACTACTCGAGCTAGTGCATCAATCTCTCACACACAAACTCTCTGACAGGTTTCTCATTCCTAAGTGCAAGTTGCCTTTTCTTCTTGCACAATGTTTCTGGCACTACTACTTTTTCCTTCCTTGCACAGAATCCCTAATATTTTTCTCTTTCTTGCTGCTGCTACACTGACTAACTTCCCTCAGCTCTCCTGGCTTTTCTTCCAATTCTTCTGCTCACATAAACACCCTGGGCTTCCTTCCTGCCCTGCTTCTTTGCTCTGAACAGTCCCAGTTATTCATCACTTCTTCCCAGGCTCTCACTTACTTGTCTCTCCTTCCTAGAATTACTAACTGTTATTTGATGATCCTCAGGCTGGAAATGATTTTGACATACAATGGATCACATTTTCTAAGCAACAGCTAAGTTAGAGGAGTTAAAGTTTACTGGGTTTCACATGAAAAACAAGTGAAGCAGTATTTTTTTCCTGATTTCAGTGTAGAATTATAAAGCATGCTGAAAATTTTCCCCAAAGTGATAGTAATGAAAAGAAGCAAACCCTGTGAATGCACCCTGAATTGATACTGAACATGGCTATTTTTGTGTGGTTTCAGATTTTGCAGAAAATATTTTACAGATCTGTCCTTGCTTATTTTCTTTTCATGAATGTAGTAACTCCAGCCTGAAGAACCTGCTCCATTTGGCTTAGGCTTCACTAATTTAGAAATTAACATTTAACAGACAGATTGTTTTCTGGAGCCCAAGGGCACTAGTGCAAGAAAGTATCTTCTGATCTATAACCTCACTGCAATCTCAGAGCTTCTAAAACTTAACTTTTTCATTCTAATCATTTTTGCTGATGCAGGAACCAGTTGTAACTATACTGCAAGTAGCAAAATGTTACACAATACTCTATAGTCAAACAGCATTTATTGTGCTATAATTTGTTCTAAGACAATAGGGGAGATGCAAATTCTAGAGAGGCATATTAATCTGTAGGTCAAACAATAACAAAATATTGAAAAACTGTCTTCATGATTTTTTACATTGTGGTGGAAAAGCATGCAATTCCATAGAGGGGTGCTGGCGATCTCATAAACCAGAAGAATAAAGCTGAGAGGTTTATTAATGCCACCAAGGCACTGAAACAGAATTTGTTTTATATCATGTAAAACTGTATAGGTTTTTATTATTTATAACACATTCTTCTTTTTTAAAGGTCTCCATTCTAAGCCCTCTTCTGATGCTCCATATCTTGTTTTTCCCCACTGGTTTTAAACAGCAACTGTATTCCAGATGCAGCCTTAAATGGTGCTGTGTTAGCTGTACCTTTCACTTTTTATTACAAAATTTAGTCTATTATACCTGCAGTATTTTTCATTGAAAAGTAAAAGTTAAAAACTGCTGACTTCTTAGGGGGTGTGTGAAAAGAGGTTGCTCTGTGTGTGCCATATGGTGCTCAGCACCTTGTAGGATCAGGCCCTAAACACTAGTAAATTGTGATTTACTGACAATGTGTACTGTGCAGACAGAGGCAAAGCACTGCCCTGGTGGTGAGCCTCCTCTCTGGTTTGAAACAATCAGTACTGACACCGTAAGCACCAAACCAGCTGTCACTGCTGCTCTTGGCAGTCAAAATTGCAGGGGGCCATGTTGTAAAATGCTCAGTGGGGTAGATGGGTTCCCAGCACTTGTCTGAAGAGAGACAGCATGCCTCTTTCACTATTCTAAAAATCCAGCACTAAAATAATGGTATGGAAGGGCCAATGATGAGGTGCTAGGAGCAGCCTTCACTCACAGAAAATTGGTGGTACACCCATGAGAAACAATCCACTCCAGCTTAATGGCTTGTTACTGCTTTTAGTACGTCTCACATACAGGGCAGCTGCCCAAAGCCTGGGTCACATCTCCAGCAGGACCTCTGACACGTGCATCTCATCTTGTCCACAGCAGAAGTGCTAATGACAGAGTGACAGCCAGTAAACACCAGGGCTAAGGGCAGTCCCTATCTGCAGAAGTTACCATTGCTGGCCTTACCCCACACACCCCACACTCTTGCAGTTGGTTTGGTGTTTACAGTGTCAGTTCTGCATGACTGTCTCCTCTGTGGTCCCTGCTACAGATTATCATTGCACAATAACCTGCCATTATAAGAGACTAGATAAAGTGACCCTGCAAGCATGGTACTCCTGAGCTCTGCTGCTGCATTGTTTATGCAACATCTCTCTCACTGTCCATGCTCAAACCATTGGAGGTCTAACACCTAAACCAGCCTCTGGCAGCTGATCAGCATGCTTTGGTGCCTGACTTCATGGCATGGACAAGATGAGCAGGCTGCAGCCTCCTTGCAGGGCCAAGGACAAGCTATGGGAGACAGCTGGGTGGAGAAACCTCTAGCCACAGACCCTGCAGAGAGGTTGGTGCTCACAGCCTGGAAACCTGAAACACACCTGGGCAGGAAACAGGAATTCCTTCTGTTGTGGGGGTTGAATGGATAGTGTTTCAGTCTTTCAATATTCTACTTCTGCAGAAAACAAGGGTGCTAGTTACTCATGGTGGTGCTTGTGCTTGATGGGAACACCTCTCCAGAGGGCTGCCCATTGGTGGCTTCTGGCAGGACCAGGTGGTTTCAGACTGGAGCTGGAAGTGGGAGAATGAAGGGCTCCATTATAGAGCTATTTAGTAATCCCACAAGCTATTCAATCCTCTCCAGATGCGGGGTTTAATGGTAGCCTTCTTAAAAGGTACTGTTAAAGGCTTACTAAGAAAGTGTTAATATTCTTAAAAGTTATTTACAGCAATAACATATTTTCTCCAATTATTCCAGTACCAGTATTAAGTAATGATAGTTTTTAGAAGTACAATTGTTTGCAAAATACTTTCTCTACCAGTTTGTGTCATAAGTACAGAACACTAGAATAAGAGGATCCTGCTTGATGTGTAACAATTGCTATGTTCCCAGTTTTATTTTCTCCCTGTTTTTCAGCATAAACTGTTGATGTGCAATGAAAAATAACTGTAATAGATCTTTGTGTATATACAGTAGTTGAAATAACAATCAGTGTGTCTTAATAGAGAGAGGAAGAACTTAAGATCTTCAGTGTAAATGAAAGCATCAATACTCAGTATTTTTGTGGCAATTAGAGAGGAAAGACTGTGCTGATCATCAGTTATTCTTAGTATTCCCTTGTCTGTAGAATGTATCAGCACTTAAAGAAAACTAAAAGTTAGTTTGCTCTTTTTTCTAAGAACATTGATATCTTTTCTATGTGTCTCAATCTATACCTTCTATCTCACATTCAGTTGACATTAGAGATACAAAAGCACAAAATCGTGGATCTTCCATGGAAAAAGTAAGGAAGGATTAGCTAAGACAGCCAGTAAACCACAGTAACACTTCCCAAAAGAGACTACTGCAGCTGACTAACAGCAAATTTTTCTATATTTCTATTGCCCCTAGATCTGCTGGGAGAAAGCAGTAAAAGCTGTGCATGCCTACAGGGTTTTCAGACACCCCTGTACAAAGAGTCCTTGAACTGTATTTCACACTGTTCTCCATCTCTGCAATGCCTCCTCTTCTCCTGTTATCCTTTTTCTACCTTTTCCAGACATCTCATTTATTACACATCATGCTGTTGCTAGCTGGCCCTTTGCACTCTTGGAGTTAGGGCAGGATTTGTCCCAGTTTCTCCTAGCATACCAGCAGCATTAATGTTTAGTCTTTAGTTTTAAATGGCAATGTTTTCCTGGTTTTAGTTTTTATTTTGTTTTTTGTTGTCTGCTCATAAGAAATGCTAGCAAGGGGAAAAAAAGTATGTGACCTATTAAAATGAAAGATCGTCCATTCTTGTAATTACAAGTAACAGGAAGCCTGGTAGTACCTTGTTTGTTAAATTCCTCTGACCTCTTCCAAAAAAAATTGTACAAGAAGTCACAGTTATTAGTACATCTAGAGCTAAGGTTCTGCTCTATGCACATATGTTAGTCATTTACCAGATTTTTTTTCCTCTTTCTTGCTAGAACTGCAGTGAATTGATAGCTAGATATTCAAACACTAGTGGATAATCCCCTTTAGGCTGCCTTGGAAGACCTTGCTAATAACTAACTGCCATTCTTCTCTGGCTCAGGTTCCTGGTTGCTGTAAGCTTGTAAGGGGGCCCATCTCAAACTGGTTTGATAAAAATAACCTGTGGAGGAGTCCCAGAGACACAGAGTCCTGGGGCAACAGCAATTTCAGATCTAACTGTGAAAAGGGAGAAGGAGACTTAAAACTCCCCACGGTTTTCAGGGTTGATTCCTTCATGAAGGTTTAATATGAAAACACTGGATTGCCAGGGCTTTTTCAGACCACTATGGAAGAAGCTAAGCCTGCACACTGCTCAGTCCCCAGGCCTTTGTCAGGGTCTGTCAGGTGTGAAGATTTAGCTCCTATTACAGGGAGTAAAGGGATCAGCTGCAAATAAAATATATGCTGTGGATTAGACAAAAGCCCTGTTCCTTTGCTTTACACACATCTATGCCAAAAGTTAAATACCTTGGAGGACACCCCTCAGCGCAACTCTATTCTCTGCTACAGAGAACTACTGGGACTCACACTGGAGAACTGAAGCAGTTACCTAATGCAGACTTTCAAGTTTGAAAGATTGATGACATGAAAATGGAAATTACCTTCATTTGACTCCAATTTATAGAAGCAAATGTCGTCATTATTATGGTTATGCATCAGAAATATTAGGTAGCTGCAATCTGGGATTTTTTTTTTTTCCCTACAAAATAAACTGTAAAACTTCTGTTCACATTTATAGTGCACTTTTTCACAAAAAGTTTTTATGTTCTTGTTTTGAACTTCTGTAAACAGGGTCTAATATGTTGGGAATGTTTATCTGAAAAATCAGAATCAAACTTTTGGAACCTAAGGGAAAAGAATAGCAGGGGAAAAATGTAAAGGAACTGACTTTGAACTAAAAATGTAATTTGTTATGGCTATAAAACTGAAATGAGGAGATAGAAATAAGAAACAGTAACCAATGAAGTTATTTAACATACATACATAGAACATAAATGAACAAATAAGCTAGTGTTGTATACATCCTTTATTAATAATGTGACTCTTTTCTGATACATGCAGATAAGCACATTTAAAGCTAGCTTTAAAGAAAAGTGCATGAAAACTGCTTGGTCCTAGGTGAAACAGAGGTTTTAGTCCCTGAAAAGTGTTATTAAAAGGACTGTTTACTTATTCAACTGACCTATATCTGAGTTAGTGAACTTCAATACCATGAAAAGTAATTCTTGTATGTTTAGGCACAGGGAATCAATGTTCTATATGTATGGTGAAACTTCTGATTTCTTATGCTTCTTTTGCAGTTAATAACATTATCATATCTGGAAGCTTCACCTGCATGTTGGTTTTTTGTTTTGTTTTGTTTTGTTTTGTTTTTTTAATTTCCCCAAGAGAGCTATAGTTTCATTTCTCAGGTAGCCTGCACCGATTCAAGTGACTGTGCATTGAAAATAAATCTTTGCATAACCAAAATTGTCAGACAACTGCATAAAATTTCATTAAAGAGGCAAATACAGTGAAAAAAATCATAGGTGGGACAGCTACTAGAAAGAATGAAAAGTGTAGAGGAACTGCTGTTAAAGTGAGGTCTCTGGAGTAAACTTTCCCTTATACACTTTCAACCTGCAGTGCTACTGAATCACCAGTAATAGCTAACGCAAAGGTTCTACATGTGAAAATAGAGTAATAAATAATACGAAGATGATTGGCTGGAATTGTGTCATGGTAAGCCCAGTTGATATCTCAGCACCATGCAGCTGCTCACTCACCCTCCCTTTCCTCCCCAGCACCCCAGTCCTTCATGTGGGATGGGGAGAAAATTGGAAAAGAATGGAAAAGAAGGAAAGCAAAGGAAAGCAAAGGAAAGCAAAGGAAAGCAAAGGAAAGCAAAGGAAAGCAAAGGAAAGCAAAGGAAAGGAAAGCAAAGGAAAGAAAGCAAAGCAAAGCAAAGCAAAGCAAAGAAAAGCAAAGAAAAGCAAAGAAAAGAAAAGAAAAAGAGAAAAAAGTTGTGAGTGCTCCATCCCTGGCAGTGTTCAAGGCCAGGCTGGATGAAGCCTTGTGTGTCACGGTTTAGTATGAAGTGTCCCTGCTTATGGCAGGGGGGTTGGAACTAGATGGTCTTAAGGTCCTTTCCAACCCTAACTATTCTATGATTCTATTCTATGATTCTATGAAAAAATGTGGATGGGTTGAAATCAGAGCAGTCCAATAACTAAAGTATCATATAAAAATAATAATAAAATAACAATAATAATAATAAGGGAAATAACAAGGTGAGAAAATGTAAAACTAAAAGAGGGAAGGAAAAAAACCCTATAAACACAAGTGATGCACGATACAATTGCTCACCACCCACTGACTGATGCCCAGTCCGACCCAAGCAGTGATCAGTCCCTTCCAGCCAACTTCCCCCAGCTTATATACTGGGTATGATGTGCTGTGGTATGGGATACCCCTTTGGCTAGTTTGGGTCAGATGTCCTGTTTTTCTTCCCTCCCGGCTTCTTCTGCCCCTCCTCACTGGCAAAACGTAGGACACTGAAAAGTCTTTGATCAGCATAAGCACTCCTTAGCAACAACTAAAACATTGGTGTAATACAAGCACTGCTCTTAGACTAAAGCCAAAACACAGCACTGCACCAGCAACTAGGAAGGATTAAAAAATAACTGTTACAGCTGAAACCACAGAGCAGGGCTTTCCACTTGAACTGGAACAAGGGAGGAGACTGTCTGAATATTTGTGCCACCACTTTGGTGTGTCTCTGGGAAATTGTCATTCATATCACAAACAATCTTTTCTTTAAGTCAGTCACTGCATCCTCTTGGGTGCTTGTTGCTAATGGAGACAGAAATACTATTCTAGTCTGGATTTAATACATTTCACACATAGATTCATTGTGCACTACTTTTTTCCAGCTGAAGTAGAATTTCAACATTTTTGTGACTTTTGACACATCATTACTCATAATGGGGTCTTACTTACATGGAATAATGAACATATTCTTGTGTCAAATTTGAAGATGTCCTGTTCACAAACACTAATTGTAGTTTTTATACCACAAAATCAAATGGCTTCATGCAAAGGGATGATTATGAATAGTTCTGTCATTTCTGACTTCTAACAGTGCTTCTAATAACTTTCAAACCACTTCATTATTCCTGTTTTCTTTGTGGCCCCAGAGGTCACATTTAAATATGCATCTAAATATTTCAGAGTAAAGATGACGGCATTAAAGAAAAATATATTGATGACAAATTTTCAGATGTGGGGCTTCATGTGAACCGAAATAAATGGCCTGACTGCAAGAAGCAATAAGCTCTACATCAAGAGTAATTTCACTTTGTGATTTCAGTGGTAGGTTCTCTGTGTTCCTTATTCTGACCTCACGTGTATGTTTATATACAGAAACAAATGTATATGTATGTATGCACATGCATACATGCTAGAAGAAATAGCTCTTCACAGTGAAGATGTCCATTGAGAAATCAAGATTTGCTTAGTGGTGTTTTTAAATCAATTCAGGGCAAAACTGTCATCCCAGGTCTCAAATTTCCTGTGGCAAGCTCATTTTGCATGGCAAAAAATAAGCATCAAAATGTAGTTTTCTTGGAATAAAATGGGGCATGGGCAAAATTCCCTACGGATAGAAAATGAAACACATGTTGGTGGCTGGGTACAAAACCTGAAGCACAGATAAGCCGAAGGAATTTGTCCTCATTGATGATCAGGAACAGGTCCATAGTGGAAGTAATTGGTAGTGGTAGTTGAATTGGTGAATAGCTGACATGGAAGCCAAGCTGCTTATCTGATCTGTAGGTTTTAGAAAGCCTGAAGAGCCATATAGGACATGGAGGTGTGCAACTTCCTACAACTTGGTGAGTGCTTATGAGCAGTCCTGTGATAGCACCAAGGTATTGTATCTGTAAGATCTTGAGAGTGTGAATGAGATCTGCACTTCTGGCCCCAGGAATTTTTGGAAATTGATTTTGTATTCTAACAGAGTTCTGAACATCTGGAAATGCTGGCACTGTGCTGTCTCGGCATAAATCATAGATGACTGGAAGAGACTTTTTTTCTCCTAAAACTGGTCCTTTTAAGCATTACTGCACCACAACAAAATGAAACAAACTCTTTTTCCTTTGCTGTAGCAGGAGAGGAAATATCTGGTCTCTGGGGAAATACCTTCCAATTCTTTTTCCTAACTTCTGCCCATCAGTTGAGAAGGAGATAGAAAGAATTTCTTGGGCTGGTACAAAGAAAGGCTAATTTTTGGATCTGTTCTGGTCAGGTAAAATTGATTCTACTGCTGCTGTTGCCACTTCTATTCCTAATTACCATTCTGTGACCTTCACTCCATATCAGTCTATCCCTGAATATTTATTCTATTTCCAGCTTTTCCTGTAGCTCTCTTGTCCCTTGAAAGACAGCTATGCAGTTTTTCAAGCAGACGCTTCTACAACTACTTGGCTGATCTTTCCTGAGGTGTCAGGAGCTGCTTAACCTTCCCAAAGTGGCTCACTGGGCTTCTGTACTTGGGACAGTTTCTCACATCTCAAGAGCTGTGCTGTGTCTGAATGTTACTGTGCCACCAAAGGCTTCTACTACACTGGGTCAAATTATCTTTTGCTAAATCTCTTTACATTGCTTATCTCAGCAGACTGTGACAATCTTGTATTACTCAAAGAAAAGAAAAATATGAGAGTACCTGAGAAGAGAGGCTCAGTTTGGAAATGAATGGTAAGTATTTCAAATCATACATTACACTAGTATAAGAAGTTGACACTCTCTCTCACCCTTTTAAGTGCTTGCTATTCTGTTCTACACAGAGAATCTAACAGATATTAAAATCACCTTCAGCCACTTAAAACCTGAGTAAGATTCAAGCGAGGTCTGTGGATCAGAAGACCCCTGAGCTCTGGAAGCAGTTCCAACCCCAGATCTTGCACCAAGTGCTGCAGTCAGCCTAATCTCTCATTCACTGCTGTCAAACATTTGCAGAATTGCTCTTCTGAATGTCTTAATCCTTCCATTTTTGCTGATTTGTAATTGATGCCAAACTTGCTTTCTTATAACAGGCATCTAGTAGCTCTTGTATTTGTACATCTTAAGAAATGTGGAAAGTTGCCTTCCTTTTTCTCACAGGAGACCTCATCTTACTTCCACAGAATATTTAACTCAAAAGACAACTAAGAAAAATACCATTGATATGTTAAGATGACTAATTGGTATTTAGTTTATAGTTACATGCTGACAATGATTAAACTAATTACAAAGCATACTGTGCTAAACCGCTAGCTCTTTGTGTACTTCTAGAGTGGCTAAAAATCAGAGAGGTTCTGGTTCAGACTCTGAGTATGTTAAAACAATTCTTATTAGGATCACTTGCAGAGCTGCTGATGTGCATGCACATACATGTAAGGTACATGGCTGCATGTATGTGTAAGGGATTGCTATTTGGAATAGTTCTTTTAGTCAGAGAGAACAGATAGTGTTGTGTGCTCTGTTAAGCAGTTGCTGTGTTTAGTTGAGACTGCTTCAGTGTGAAGTGATTTGAACATATTTGCTCAGCACATCCTCTACAGTGTTAAACTCTTAACTACGCAGAACCAAACCCATTTGGAAAAGAAAGTATTTCTACCTACCAGAAGATAACATCACCCATGCTGCTATGATAGGAAGACATAAATTAATTTTCATTACAACAAAAAATTTAGCTTGTTTAGCAGACATTTTATTTTTGGGTCACCTCGAATGGCTAGACAGGAGAGAATACGTTCCTTTTTCAATGTCCTTTTAGGTGCTCTTTGATCCTGGAGGCAAGTAGTCAGGAACAGTTTTTGTATATTGTGCATTAAGTCTTTTCTGATGGTACAATATTTACATTTATTATATTTAATAATTATTTAGATATATGTATTATTACATCTCAAGCACATTAATATGCAAACATTAAAGCTAGATAAAACTGAGGAGACATTGTTACTTAAAAAGTGTCAAACTCAAAAACTGTCAAACAGGGTAAGCTGCATTCACCCAAAACTGTTTATAGAAGCAAAGAGGATGTCTTCCAGCTTTCAGGTTCATTCCACATTAAAGACAGGAATTATGTCCCAGGGAAGGGGATTACTGTCAAACTGAAGACAATCATCTGGCATGGGGAGAAGGCTTAAAAGAGTATACACATACGTGTTGAGATCTGAACATAGGCTGTGTGCTGTGCAAAGAGTACAAAGACCAAATTTCTGTATTAGGCTCTGTGCTCAAGACACAGTCACTAATGAAAGCACAGATGTAGGAAGCTGAACTAGCATCCCTGAGAATGAATGCCATGCACTGCTAGGAGATCAGGACACTGCTCTTTACATTTAATGAAAAATTTCAGATGTCTACCATGTCTGCCACAGTTTTGACAGTAAAAGAAATTTCTTAGAATATTGTGATTTTTACTGTAGTCCCACCTGGGCTCAGGAAATTAACAAGGACCGTGAGGTGATAGAAATGACACCTGAAAGTTTAAATTTGGCTTACTTCATAAGTGTGATGGCTTCTGTTTCAGAAACCTCTCTGCCTTTCATATGCTCAGTCCACTTAAGCTGGAGCAGAATGAAACTATGATAAAGCTCAAATTAGTCATCTCTTACCTTATGTATTCAACATAAGGTCTGGTAATGCTCTAATAAGGCAGCCAAGTTCTCCTCTAAATCAGGTTAATTCTAATAACTGAGCCTTCAAGCATGTGCCAGCCTTCATCACCACGCTGAATCCCTGTTCTTCCGCTCACTGAGTGCAGTGCATTCAGTTTGATTTCTGTTTGTTAGACAAGTGTAATGTATGGGTATGAAAATTATCCCTTTTCAGCTGAACTCCAGATTGTACATTCCCACAGAGTACTTAACAGCATGGGAGGCCAGAATCAACAAATGGTCAGACATTTACAAGCTGGTTCAAACTTAAACCCCCCAAATAAGAACTTTGCATATGTAATAAAAATATGATTTAATTTTAATATTTATTATTTTACTGTTACCAAAAGTCTAACATATCATGTCATAGAGTAAATTTAGAAAATTGAACTCATCCGTCAGAAGATACAAAGCAAAAAGCTTGTAAGAATGGCTATGATTAAACCAAAATTTAGAATGTGAATGGATCTAATTCCTCTGATAAGTTATGATCATTCATTATTCTATTCATTTTGTATTTTAGAGTTACAGGAATTCCATTACCAATCCCATGGCAGCACCACACAGAAGGCTGAGAAACCACAGCTCCCTGTCACTGATGTTACAAGGGTGTTTTGACTGCAAGTTGTGTCTTTGATTCAGTTGTTTCAGCTCATCCTAGGTGTTGTTGCTAAACAGAATGAAAAAAAGGGATCCAGTAAGCAGGTAGGATGAATTTTATTAGTGATTATAATTACCTGAATTCATCCCATGTGTGAACAGATTATGATTACTGGGCATTGTGCCCTCTTCTCCCAAAGCTGAGTGACAATTGGCAGCTATGCACTTCTTAAAAGAAGGTTCTCCAAGTTGACTCGGAGGGGATCACACAGAACTATTCTAACTTGCAAGATGATATGAACAAAATCATAATTGCTTTCATAGACAAAGGGCAAAAGTAACTGTATATGAAACCTGGCATATTTTTTATTAACTAATAGCATGACCTCCAACATAGAAGTTTACCTTTTCCTGGGGGCTTTCCTTCTCCTAAGCATTTTCTCAAAAGCACTGTCCTGATGGAAACAGCAGATAACAGTTTATGGAAGAAACACATTAAAACAGTTTACAGACAGGTGCACCAAAAAACTCAGATAGGTAGGACCCAACCTACCAAACTGCATTATCCAGCAGTATCACATCTGCAAGGAAGGGGAATTCAAATTGTGAGAACTTATCTGTCATTGTTTTTCACCACTGACTCACTAATTGTGTTTTAATGGTATTTCCTCAACAAACTCACCAAAAATTTATCAGTTTTAGAACGGTAGATTCTGAACATCTGTGTTTTACCAGCAATATCTGACCATTAGGGAACTACAGTTTCTTTGCAGTTGTTGAGAAAATAATGACAACTCAAGCCAATAATTAATTAAACTGAAGAGATTGTTCCATATCCTTCTTTTATGGGAAGAGAACAGGTGTTTAAGAATTTACATAAATTATGCAGCAATCTAAAGCTTTTACAGTAGCAAAGCACTTAGCAAGAGACATGAATGAAGAGATAAGTTAGCTGATGATGTTTTGTATTCAAGCTAGTGCCTCTTTAGCACTTCTGTAGTTACAGGTCTGTACGGGCTTCTATTACATATCCTATTTTCATGGATTCATAACTCCTTAAAATATTTCTGATTTTCATTTGGCAGGCAAAGATTTTAAACTGAGCGTGGATTTTTTTTATTAGGTTATGTGAAAAAAAGTCAGTTTAATTGTCTCTAAGTTATGCAAGTATAAAAATAGAATGTGCTGTTTTCAGACATTTAATGCTGCTGCAACTTAAAACCACTTTGTTTTTTTAAGGAGAAACTTTACAAGCCATTAGTCTGAATTGTGGATTAGTGCATTTGGGAAACTTGAAAAAAGATATGCAAAAATCCTTGATTTCTTACCTCTTTACAATGATGTTTGATGTATAGATACACTTCATTCCTTCATCAAATGCTTTTTTTTTAGATGAAGTGCCTTTCTCTGCTATCACTTGTGTAAGACAGCTCTCTGTTTCATACATTTGACACAATTCAGCTGAATGGCTTGAATCTGTTATTCAATTCATAAGAAATTCATTGTCTACCTTTACACAAACTTTCCACGTTGTTATAGATCTTGGTAGGTATACGAGTACTGTAAGGAATGGTTGAAGTTACCAAGAAAATCTGCAGACTACATAGATCTATATTAAATGTTAGATTCAACCTAAAAGGAAAGCAGTTGGTAATGATGAGAAAATGCTAACTCCTCTATTCTGTATCTTTCCCAAGAACTATTGAGGTGACAGGTTCTGGAGGCACTGTTCTTGTAGTATTCATGGAAGGCCTAGATTGTGCAATGGTATTCTTCTAGATTATGCTAACTGCTTTTTGTGTGTTTTGGTTTATTCCTAAAGAGAAGCATAATTCCTAATGCAGCCAGAACAGGCAGATTCAGGCTGTGCTTGTGCTCCAAATTTTTATGAATACCTGGAGATTCCTTTATGCTGCAGAGTGTCATATGAGATAATAATAAAAAAGATAAAAATATGCCGCATAACAGTTTCTAGCAGCTGAATTAAAATAATGGTGTAGAATAAAAGTGTTTATATAGATTGGATACCATGTTTGGTATGTCAGGAGATTCCTCCAACATGAGGGTTTTCTAGAACCCGTAATTTATTCTACAAAATTTAGTAATTTATTCTACAAAATTCTTTCAGATCAAGGAAAAGAAACATTGTCTCAGGTCACTTTCACCAGCTTCAGTTAACTAAATCCTCTCTGATCACATGTGCATATTTAGTACATACCTAGAATACATGTGCATGTGTGGTTCTGCATGCATGTTACTATGCATGGACTTCATATTACCTATTCATGCTGCCAAAATTTCCAAGTGGGCGAAAAAATTCCATCACACATTTTGTAAATTTATTTTGCAAGTTAATTAAAAGCTCCTTTTATACTTTATGGCAGCA
Organism: Agapornis roseicollis; assembly: GCA_002631895.1. Taxonomy (NCBI): domain Eukaryota; kingdom Metazoa; phylum Chordata; class Aves; order Psittaciformes; family Psittacidae; genus Agapornis; species Agapornis roseicollis. Next base: position 113,442 of record NDXB01003235.1, on the reverse strand, counting down.
ATTTTAATCTTTCCTATTGGTTCTTAGACCCTGATGTGAAATAAAACCAAGTTCAGATTACAATTACCAAGAACATCACCATAAAATTTTTCAAAGAATGATCAAGGTCTGTTCTTTTCCTCCTGTTCTATTGCTCCCTTTATGCCTTTTGTATAAATGCTCACACAACAGTGATGTGGAGATTAAAAGAACCAGCTGTTTGTGAACAAACATTTCTATTTGAAGGTCAGAGAGCAAACCAGGCATGAGCGTTAATGTTGATATAACTGACAATTTTTATATAATTGCTGTCTTATCAAATGGTTGTTTCAGCAGTTCTGTGTGAACTGTGCTCAACCCACTCTTGCCAAAGGGTCTACATGCCAATAGGGAAGGCTGCCAGACCCATAATATGACAGCCCAGTTTGGACCACCTTAGGTCAGATGATTGAAGGGCACTTATGCCGATCTAAACAAACCTATTAGAACTTCCAATAATATTCATTAAGGATAAATGTTTCTGCAAAAAATAGAGAAATATTCTGGAGTATAATAGATTATACGTAGAGCAAGGGTGCTAAGAAATGCAGAGCTTTCCTGCAGGTCATAATGGCATTCTAATGGAGATTTCCTTGATTCCCCAGCAGCAAATAGCTGACTTAGCAAATCCCTAATTGCAGGCCCTGAAGGCAAACTGTACTTTTCAGCTCTCTGTACTGGATATATATGTGCATATATAATTCAGCAATTCCCCCAGGATTTTAAAAAAGTGTAAGAGTAAATGTCATCTGAATACCAAAGGCAATAAAGGAATAGCTAGTCAGGTCCAGTGGCATTCAGTTCTTCCCATGCTCCCAACCTTCAATTTCATATTTTTAAGTGGAGTTGAACATTAATTCTTACTGAAATGTATTGTTGTGAAAATGTGTTATTATGTAGGACTTTGAAGGCTACTGGAAATGATTTTATTGTTCATTTCTAAAACTCCAGAGGTGAGGATATTTTCTTTCTTTGCCAGGAACACTACTGTTATCCTTCCCATATCCACTAGTCTGTTTTTTTTTTTCTCTTAGCCTTAATTTTCTAGGTTCTATTCTTCTATAAGTTCTTTTCTTCTTCTCTTTGAGTTTTACTCTTTCCATATTTGCTCCTCTCCATCCGCCTTTCATACTAGTGCTGCACATAATTCCTGCCAGTTTGTCTTTGGTGCAAAATACTTCCCCTATATCTTTTGCAAAATAAGGACAATTTTTTTTTTTCAAGGTTCTTATGTACCTGAAGCCATTTTAGTGGAGTTTAAATGCAGATATTTTATGTCCCAAATTAGATATTATTTTTTTTAGTAAATATTTACTAAATTTGGAAAATGAGGAGTATGGAGGAATCTACCCTCTGTGGTGATGAAGGCATGCAGATTTGTGTACTTTGTCATAAACATATATTTGTAGAAGCCTTTTACAGCAACATGACATCATATATTCTAGATACAGCACTTCCAATTAAGAGAAAACAAAACAAAACAAAAAAACTTTTAAAATAAATTATGTAAATTTTTATTTTTACAGAGACTTATTTTTTATTTCCCCTTGCTTGAGAGGCCAGGTGCTTAGAGCCCACCAGGGCAAGGCTCAGAGGGAGATGTAAAAAAACTACATGCTATTTCAGACTTCTTTGAGTATAAACTTGTCACAGTTTGAAAGCTGAAAATGAGTGCTGCAAATTAACTTTTTCCAGCAATATAAGGTGTCATTAAAAAACTGTGGTTTATGAAACTATAATCTTCAAGAATGTGGAAAAACCTCTGTTTGACTAGCATACTCATACTTAAAAACAACAGGTGCATCCAGGGTGAAGGAGAAAATATTAACATTACTCTTGGGTAGCAAAGAAAGATATGGCTTCCTTAAAGAACAATTTTTAGAAAAGCAGCAGCTGTCCAAAAGTATTCCTGAGACTAGGAATGTAGAATAAGGTTGATGAAGATGAGCAGAGACTCATCTGATAACTGTGGGAGTCATTCCTAATAATAATGACTTGAAAATGGAAAAGAAAGAATGACAGGTAGTTTAGTAGTTAGAACTCATAAGTCCTGCCTCAATGAGTGAAATCACTTCACATTTTTGCCTCTCTGTCTCCTCATTCCTTATGTCTTCACTGTTGAGAAAATTTTCAAGACAGCATTTTGTTCCTTCATGTGCTTCTTCATATTTTTGTATGTTTTTGTTCATGTTTAAAAATATAGTGGCACCACAGAAACCATATAGGGACCTACATTTGTGATCCAAGCACTATGTCATCCTGAATACAGCAGTAGCCAAGAGCAGAAGCAGAATAGAATATGGATTAGAAAATCTGTCATAGGCCAATTTACCCCCCATATAGGTCTTCTCTGGATTTTGAATAATTATTTTCTATTTCACCAAGTTTATTTATTGATTCTGAAAATTCTATATTATCTCCACATTTGCATTACTGTCTACTCGTTCTGCCTGTTTGACATTTCACTGCGCAGGTGCACTATACATCCGAGATACTTACCTCAAAACTTTGTCCATATCCCTGGGCTACAACTGGATTTCTTTTATCTCTTTCTTCTTTTTTTTTTTTTTTTCCCTTTTTTTC
>NDXB01003235.1:90005-110778 GCA_002631895.1 Agapornis roseicollis | reverse complement strand
CTTGCGTTCATCTGGATTTCTTTTTTCCTTTTTTTTTTTTTTTTTTTTTTTTTCCCCCTTGTCATACAATGTTCGTGTCCATATGAAGTCATGTAGAAACCATACAAACAGAAATCTTCATCCCCTCAAAAATCATTACATTTCATACACCTTCATGGTATTTCATGATGAGAAATATTTGTGTAGAAAACTAGCTTTCACCACAACTTAAAACAACTTATACAAGTCAAACTGTATGTTTTTCCTCAGAAATGGTGATGTGTCTTTCCAAATGCTTATCTTCATTACTATGGAGACCCTCCATCATGGTGGGGGAGTACATATTCATTTTAATTCATCCACATTCTCTATTAAGTCCATACTACTACTGCAAGACAGTCAAGTTGGAACCTATGAAACTTTGGAAGATCAAAGTTGCTGTTTCTCAGCAGATATATAAGCAAGTGGAGGTGGCATGTGGGAACAAATATGATTACTCATCCAATCTACTGTTCCACATAGAATATTAATAAATAGAGTTGTACGAATAATTGTTTTTTTTTTCACTCTGTTGGTTGAATGGAATATTTAAAACAAAACTTTTTTCCAGATTTCTCTTTGAAATGAAAAGCAGAGAAAACAGCTTGAATGTAATATCTTGCTTAATTTGCATAGTTTAGTAAAAAAATTATCTTCCCATAAAATACTGTTTGGAAACAAAATGTGAAATCTTCATTAATTACTGTTTTTTTAGTGGAAACTATTAACTGACTTTAACATAATTTTTTAAAATATTTTGGGCTAGGATAAATCTGCATTATTCAATGAGTAAAACCATTGATCAAATACTCCCTTCTCTAACATGAAAACTGAAGCTTTCTAATTGCTTCTTCCTTCAGATACATACAGTGAAAAAGAGTATTAATGAAGATGCTTGATATGGTGGAAACAAACTTCATCACATTAATGTGCTGTATTTTACTTTTACAATTCACTGTTGTTCCTAGGCAGATGTAATTTGCCACTATGAAGCAGCTATTACTATGACAGTATTAAGAACCTGTCCTTTCTGTGACCTTGTGCACACATAGTCAGCTCTTCACACCTGTAGGAACACATCTTTCTTTATGAAATTTGCTGATTGAACTCTGTAAAAGGTTAGATTTACATAAAATGACCATCCATTCTTTAAGCAACTCTTAGCAGGCCAAATTTCCCATGAATTTTATGCAATCGTACATACAATGTTGTATCTCTATTTTCTTCCCCAAAGAAATGTTTTCTATCAAATTTTATTTCAGCTAGGGAGATGATGAGAGCAAATGCTTGTGACTGCCCACTGCAGTAGAGGTATAGGATATAGATATAAAAACATACTCACCAGCTATTGCACAATAATACTCTTGAAAACAATGTTACTTACAGCTGAGTCAAAACTACTTCATGATAATTTTATATATCCTATCCTACCTTTCAAATTGATTGTCAATGTTGCTATTAATTTTGTTGTGTTGTTACTATTATTCTATGAGGCCCTAAAGGTAACAGATAAACATATAACATAAGGTTTAAAAAGCTGAATTGGATATAGAATTTAAAATGCCACAGGGGGGACATCATAGTTTTTTTCTAAGCGGGAATATGTTTCATTGGTGAAAAATTTATATTTAGTTTTGGCTAATCAATGAATATATCCACTAAAATGTATTTGCCCAAAAGGAAACATTAGGTTCTTGTATAAAACTGAGTCCTTCCACTCTGTTAATGATTCTCACTAAAATGTTTCAGGACTTTCTTTGGTTCAGGAACACTATTTAAAACTAAAAGTGAAATCTAAGCACCATATTAATGTAGATATGTTTTGGGGAATTTCTGTTCTTTTTTAAGACCTATTGCATTGTAGTAGCTAGTCATGGTTTGATCTTGATTTTTTTTAATTTTTGCACTTCTCTGGAAATTTATGAATATCATAGGCTCTCAGTATCTCCAGAATGTGGTACTTTTATTGTCTGTAGATATTTTTGCAAGTACAGAGCAACTACTTTAAAATTAGTTGCTATACAAAATATTTCAAAGGGCTTTCCATCCTGGTGAAGACATATTTGTAAAATGTCAAAGCAATCCATGCCTTTATCCCTAACAGGAAATAGGTTCCTTCACAAGAATCTTTCCTGGAGTGTCATTTGCTTTGCAAGTTTCAAGATTTGTATTACTGAAGAGTGAGGTTTAAGTTCACGATTTGAACCGATACAGAGAATGGTGGTGCCACAATTCCTGTGTGATTCCTGGATAGCTGATCTGTGGATTTGGTGCAAAGGCAACCCATCCTTCAGCTGCAGCACTGCTTCACAGCCCATCCCTGGCATTTGGACCCACATGCAGCAGGTGACAGGCTCTAAACTGGAGCAATCCCAAAATAGTGTTTATTCCTTCAGAAGTCTGCATAACTTTAAAAAAATCTTATTTCAAGTACAAAGAAAACAAAGGGAACATTTAAAGCCTCTCTAGTATGAATATTATCTGTACATCTTAGTGTAAGCTGATTGCAAAAGTGAAGGAGAATACTGAACAGAGCAAAAAGGTGGTTTTTAGCTTTACAGAACAGAATGTGCACAGATTAAGTAAAGAGAATGTGTGCATTTTATGCAAAAGCAAAGCAGGCAATGCAACCTTAACACTGGTAAACCTCGGTAAATTCAGAAAACAAATTTCACCTTGCCATTCTGCTTACAAGTCATCTTGTGCTAACAGTACCATCTGGTTGGCTACCTTGCTAACTGGTCATCTTTTTTATGCAAATTCTTGGAACTGTTTAAAACATGGAGAAACTAATCGTTTTAAAAAGAGTTTAAGGAGACCAGATCTCAGAAGCATTTAAAGCTTATCTGTTGGGGTGCTGGGTGGTATGATTTCATGTCTTCAGCTTTCACCATTAGTAAGTGTTTAATTGATTAAATCACTAAACATTGTCCTGATTTCAGCTGGGATAGAGTTAATTTTCTTCCTCGTAGCTGCTGTGTTTTGGATTTATTGTGAGAACAATATTGATAACACAGTGATGTTTTACTTGTTGCTGAGTAACACCCTGATCAAGGACTTTTCAGTGTCCCATGCTCTGCTAGTGAGGAGGGGCCCAAGGAGCCAGGAGGTAGCACAGCCAGGACAGCTGACCCTAACCAGCCAAAGACATATTCTATACCACTGAACATCATGCCCAGTATGCAAACTGGGAAGAGTTACCTGGAAGGAACTAATCACTGCTTGGGATGGGCTGGACGTTGGTCAGCAGGTGGTGAGCAGTTGTATTATGCATCACTTGGGTAGGATTTTTTTGTTTATTCCTCTCTCTCTCTTTTCTATTATTAAATTTTATTTCAATTATTAAACTGTTCTTATCTCAAGCTATGAGTTTTACTTTTTTTTCCCCTGATTCTCCTTTGCATCCCACTGGGGGGTGGTGAGGAAGAAAGTGGCTGTGTTGTACTTTATTTCCAGCTGGGCTTAAACCACAACATTCGTACAAATCAAGTTAAAAATTGAGTTAATTTCAACATGTTGGTTTGAAAGCTTGGACTGCCTAAAATGAGACAGGAAATATTTATTAAGAGTACTAAAGCTGACAGCTTGGAAAAATTCTTAGGTATATTGGTTTTCAAAGAACCATACTTAAAATGTATCTATGTTGGTTTATGCAAGGCAAGATGCTGGATTCCTGTCTCTCATCCATCTTTTTAGGGACTTTTTAAGAAAGAAAGAAACAAAAAAACAATTAGATATTTTCTCATTATAACATTTTGCTACCATTATAATAGTTATGGTCGACAAGGCACTTCCATTATTGGTTTCTATTTTCAGCTGCCACTAACTTTCTGAAACAATCACTCTTTCAGCTGAAATTTCTCATGCTTGTTGCTAATCCCAGAGGTGGATTGTTTTGTAAAGGTTATAAAATTAGTTTGGGCTGTTTTTCTGAAATACCTAAGCATGAAAAATTGGTATGTTTCACCAGTTATTGTATTTGTTATTTATATAATAAGTTTTTCTGGACAGGGATTTGGTTTAATCTTTAGTATATTATATTGCAATAAAATTTAGACTGCAGTTATGATACTATATAAATAAATAATAGCTTAATTTTTCACAAGCTTTCTTTAATGATCCAGTAAGCCAAGCATATTTCTATTTTAAACTTCAGTGGCTATGGATTTTGAAAAGTGTTAGTTTATTTCTAAATCCTGTGGTATATGCAATTAAGAATAATGTCCCAGATACACAGGTGAGATACACAGTGAGAAGTGCAGCCATCCAGCTAGTTCTTTATCCACCGAGTGGTCCTTCTATCAAATTGATGACTCTCCAATTTAGAGACAAGGATGTTGTGTGGGACAATGTTGAATGCTTTGCACAAGTCAAGGTAGATGTCAACTGCTCTACTCCTGTCCATCAGTTCCGTAGCCCCATCATAGAAGACCATCAAATTGGTCAGGCAAGTTTTACCTCTACAATATTACTCAATTTCTTTCTGTGATCTCCATCACCATGACTTTTCCAACACTCTCAACTTGTCCTCTGTCATTATTCAATTCAGTGAAATAGGATTTGATACTTTTCAAGCCACTTCCTTCCTCATCCTCATTTTGTTTGTCTCTTCCCTTCAGAACTTGTTTTTCTAATAACATTTTCATTAATGCAGTTTCTTCTTCTTGCAGTTCTTAGAATTTAATCCATTTGCTGCTACTAGTAGACTGTTATTTTTGTGAGACCTAGAAACATTTTCATTTTAATGTAAGTATTGTCAGTAGAAATACATTTATTCTTCTGACAAGGTTATCTGCTTGTCATTTAAGATGAGATCCATTTTTTTTAGTGATCTGTCATTAGTCTGGCAAAAACTGTTTGCTCTTTGCTCCAAAAGAGAAAGTAAAAAACTGTAGATAGAAAGGCAGACTGTGTTTCTTTATTAAGCACATCCATATGTTGTATGCCTTCTTGACCTTTGCTTTGTTTTCATTCTCTTTTCCTATGTCTCCACTATCACTTGATGCATATGTCTATTTGGGATCACTTACTGATGTTTTTATTCACTAGCCAATTTCAAGCACATTAAGAAGAGAATCAAAGTTGACTTCTTACAACTTCTATAAAACCAAATAAACCAAGAGGGGATAAGGGCTCTTTCATGTTTTGACCGAGTGGAAAGATTGGAGTGTGATTTTACAGTGGAAGATATATGCAGAAAAAAATCTCTTAAAAGTCTACTTTGGAGGAAAAGCTTAAATATGAACACTCATTTTGATATCGTTGTCAATCTATCTTGGAAAGATTCAAATACTAGTAAATATTGAGTCCCATACCCATAGATTTTTCTGGATTTTGTCAAGTGTATTTGAAATATTTCAAGTTAAGATCAGTGCCTTCCTGCAAGTTTAGCAACAACTGAAATTGTATATGTGCAACTGGAGTGGGATAATGCTATGTTTGTAGAGGGACAGACACATGGCCCGGCACAAGCAATCCAGGAGGTTCCTTGATTGTGTGGAAGACAACTTCCTTCTGCAAGTAATAGAGGAGCCGACAAGGAGAGGTGCCTTGCTTGACCTCATACTCACCAACAGAGAAGGGCTCGTTGGAAATGTGACGCTCCAGGGCAGCCTTGGACGCAGTGATCATGAGATGGTAGAATTCAAGATCCTCAGGACAGTGAGAATAACGTTCAGCAAGCTCACTGCCCTGAACTTCAACTTCAACAGTGCAGACTTTGGCCTCTTCAGGAACCTGCTTAGTAAGGTTCCATGGAAAATAGCCTTAGAGGGCAGGGGGGCCCAAGACTACTGGATGATATTCAAGGATCACCTGCTACAAGCTCAGGAGTGTTACATCCCAACTAGAAGGAAGTGCAGCAGGAGGGCCTTCTTGGATGGATAAGGAGCTGCTGAGAAAAATTTGAATGAAGAAAGAGGCTTATAAAAGGTGGAAGCAAGAACAGGGAGCCTGGGATGAATACAGGGATGTTGTCCGGGAAGCTAAGGACCACGTAATGAAAGCTAAGGCCCGTTAGAATTAAACTTAGCTAGGGATGTCAAGGATAACAGAAGGGATTCTACAGGTACACTGCAAATAAAAGACAGACCAGGAACAACTTAGGCCCCCTCCGGAAGCTATCGGGTGAACTGGCTGCACAGGATTTGGAGAAGGCTGAGGTTCTGAACGACTTTTTTGCCTCAGTCTTCAACGGCAAAGGCTCTGACTGCACCACCCTAGTCTTGGAAGTCAGATGTATGGACTGTGAGAATGAAGACCTTGGGCCTGCTGTAGGAGAGGATCTGGTTCGAGACCATCTTAACAACCTGAATGTGCACAAGTCCATGGGACCTGATGAAATCCATCCACGGGTCCTGAAGGAGCTGGCAAGTGAAGTTGCTAAGCCACTGTCCATCATATTTGAGAGATCATGGCAGTCAGGTGCAGTTCCCGAAGACTGGAAAAGGGGAAATATAACCCGCATTTTCAAGAAGGGGAAAATGGAGGACCCGGGGAATGACAGACCAGTCAGTCTCACCTCTGAGCCTGCCAAAATCTTGGAGCAGATTCTCCTGGAAGGCATGCTGAGGCACATGAAAAACAACAAGGTGCTTGGTGGCACCCAGATGGCTTCAGTAGGGGGAAATCCTGCCTGACCAATTTGGTGGCCTTCTATGATGGGTGGCTATGGAACTGATGGACAGGGGTAGAGCAGTTGACATCTACCTTGACTTGTGCACAGCGTTCGACACTGTCCCACACAACATCCTTGTCTCTAAATTAGAGAGTCATCAATTTGATAGAAGGACCACTCGGTGGATAAAGAACTGGTTGGATGGCCACATGCAAAGAGTTGTGGTCAATGGCTCAGTGTCCGGCTTGAGGCCAGTGACGAGTGGTGTCCCTCAGCGATGAATGTTGGGACCGGTCTTGTTCAACATCTTTGTTGGTGACATAGACAGTGGGATTGAGTGTGCCCTCAGCAAATTTGCTGATGACACCAAGCTGTGTGGTTGGGTGGATACACTGGAGGGGAGGAATGCCATCCAGAGGGACCTTGACATGCCTGTGAGGTGGCCTGATGCCAACCTCATGAAGTTTAACCATGACAAATGCAAGGTCCTACACCTGTGTTGGAGCAATCCCAGGCAGAGCTACAGGTTGGGCAAAGAGGAGATTGAGAGCAGCCCTGCGGAGAAGGACATGGGGGTGGTGGTCGATGAGAAAATGAACATGAGCCAACTGCAGCGTGCGCTTGCAGCCCAGAAAGCCAACCGTATCCTGGGCTGCACCAAAAGGAGCGTGACCAGCAGGTCGAAGGAGGTGATCCTACCCCTCTGCTCTTGTGAGACCTCACTTGGAATATTGTGTGCAGTTCTGGTGTCCTCAACATCAAAAGGACATGAAACTGTTGGAACAAGTCCAGAGAAGGGCCATGAGGATGATCAGGGGACTGGAGCATCTCCCATACAAAGACAGGCTGAGGAAGTTGGGACTGTTCAGCTGGGAGAAGAGAAGACTGCATGGAGACCTCATAGCAGGCTTCCAGTATCTGAAGGGGGCCTATAGGGATGCTGAGGAGGGACTCTTCATTATGGATTGTAGTGACGCGACAAGGGGTAACAGGTTCAAACTTAAACAGGAGAGGTTTAGATTGGATATAAGGAAGAAATTCTTTCCTGTTAGGGTGGTAAGGCACTGGAATGGGTTGCCCGGGGAGGTTGTGAATGCTCCATCCCTGGTAGTGTTCAAGGCCAGGTTGGATGAAGCCTTGGGTGGCATGGTTTAGTGTGAGGTGTCCCTGCTTATGGCAGGGGGGTTGGAACTAGATGATCTTAAGGTCCTTTCCAACCCTAACTATTCTATGATTCTATGATTCTATGGGTTACAGCTCAGACTTAGGTTGAAAATTTCCAGCTCCAGATAATATCAAAGAGGAGTAAGAACATGGAAGGCATTAAGAAGTTTATCACATGGAACATTATACTGTATGTGACTTGAATGTTTTGAATGCAATAGAACGTTAAAGAGATCTCATCAGTAGGTGTGGATGTGCATGTCAGTTTCCCTGGAGAGTATTCTTCATAATATGAGATTGTTTGGGATCCAATTATTTTAATGCCTATTATGCTCACTTTTCATGCAAAACACCTGCTAATAACATAGCAACAGTATCACTCTCAAGGACTGTTGCACTGAGGGTGAAGAATATATATTCCTACTTTGAAGGAATCAGTAGATGTTTTTAAGACACAAGCACCATTCAAACCCATCATTTTTTTCATAATTAATTAATTTCTGAATGTATTTAATGCAATGTTGTGATGTTGTCAGGCTACATTGCTGGTGAATATCACTCCTGTCAATACAGAAGCATGGATAAAACTTCTGAGGGCTTACAAATGTTATGAAAAGTACAGTATGGCTAATTTAGAAGACCTATTCAGCAAAGGCTATTCTTCTTTACCTGAAAAACAATACCTTTGCTTTGAAATAATAAGGTCCAAATAAAGCATTATTGTTATCACACTCTAAATTTATACCATGGTAATTTCATCTTGACTTCCTAGTATTCTTATGTATGTAAGCCCTGTATAACATAGTTGTGGTAGCAAGACTCTCTTTTTATAGATAACTGTGAAACTGTGATTTGGGAAGATTAACTTAAAAATATTTGGAAGTATGTTTCAAAAGTGCAGATAAATAGATGTTAAAGAATATGCTTTAAAATTACCACTTCTAAAATATAAGCAATGATTCACTGTTTTAATTAAAGCTAATATTACTTCAGATAAGAAAGAGAGGAAAAAAAAAACCAAACTTTCTTTTTAAAGTGCTCTGTGACTACCAAGTGTCAACATCAGTGTTTGTGTAGCAGTATTTCTGATATAAGTTTCCAGATGGAATCTACAATTTAGGTTCTTGTTTCTGCTTTATACCTTTTTCTTTCTGTCTCCCTCACATAAATTGTTGCCCTTCCTTCCATCATTTGCTACGGTCTGGATTTCAATACCAAAAGAACTAGAACTGCACTGTTTTCAGATTACCTGAAACTGAGATCATGTCTAGTACCCAATAAATCTTCCCTCTCATTGTTAATATTGTGTGGCTTAGAACATCTTAGTCAAAATATATAAAGGGTAAAAAAGAACAGATATTTCACTAAAAGGAAGGCCTTGGCCACTCACTTTTTTCTGATCCTGCTAGCTGTTTGGCTTTCTTCTTCTTGAAGAATGCACGCAAAACAAGGAGAGTACATTCAGAAAGCAGCAAGAATCAAAACAATGATCTGAAGCAGAGCTGGGAGGATCAGATGCTGAAGGTCAAATGAACATGGAGAAAGTAAAAGGCAGTATGATAAAATGAGTAATCAGCGCTTAAATATAGGAAACCATCACACATGTGGGATTTCCTATTATTTGGCCATTCAGAGTGGAGGGACTCTTTCCAAAGACATGTAAACAGCATTTTAGAGATGTATACTGTCATTAAAAACCTAATTAAATGTTTCTAGCATAATTTAAGGTAGTCATACTGGAATAAAGTTCAGATATTTGTTAGACAGATGTTAAAACATTCCTGGACAAAACTTTTCCCTAAACATTTCAGCAGTAGGTTCTGCACTGAATGTTCCACACAGATGTGTGTGGATCTTCAAATACTAAAAAAAAGTCCCCAGTAGACATCCTGAGGCAGGAATGACGTATTTCCCTTCTAGCTAGTGTTATAATAGTTTTCAGATGTTTTCTCATTATTATGTTATGTTCCCACCATGTATTCACATTTTGAATGCAAGTTTCTATGTTCTGTGTATTTTTTGGTGAGTATGATGTACACTGAACTTCCTCTTTCTGCTTTCATGAGGTAGGGACCATTAATATATAGTTTTATAACTCAATCCTAATAGCACATAAAATATATCAAGGCAAAAAGCCATTTCTTTGTGTACTCTTTCAAATTACTCTACATCTGTGCATGTTTGTATGTATTTGGGAATAAGTTGGGATTCCTTATTTCTGTTTAGTCCAGAGTAAACAAATTTCCTGCATCATGTTTTGTAAATACTACCAATCTATATACATAATTCATGGTTAAGCAATTCATTACATGTGCATCTACATTATATTCTGCATATACTGCAATCGTTAGGGAATTATTTATCACAAAATAGAAGAGATTAAACAGATTAAGAATGTCTTTCATGAAAACCTCAAGAATGGAAATTCAGACATAATTATGTTGTGCAGGATCAGAAACATAAAACTGCATATTTTTACTATAGACTAAATTTTGAAGTGTCCTGGGTTCAGCAATAGCAGTCAGTTTTTCTCCTTCTTAGTAGCGGGTAGAGCACTGTGTTTTGACTCAACCTGGGAACACAACTGATAACACCGACGTTTTTAGTTGTTGCTAAGTAATGTTTATTCTGACCAAGGATTTTGTGAGCCTCATGGTCTGCCAGGGAGGAGGGGAGGCCGGGAGGAAGCAGGGACAGGACACCTGACCCAAACTGACCAAAGAGGTATTCCATACCATAGCACGTCATGCCCAGGATGTAACTAAGAGTTACCTGGAAGTGCTAGTTCTCTCTGGGGTGTTGGAGGAGGGTTGGTGATTGGTGGGGTGTGGTGAGTTATCTGTCAGTGGTTGGTGAGATGCTGTACTCATTTCCCTTGTTATTTCCCTTATCATTATTATTACTGGTGGTAGCAGTAGTGATTTGTGTTATACCTTAGTTACTAAACTGTTCTTATCTCAACCTGTGGGAGTTGCATTCTTTTGATTCTCCTCCCCATCCCTCTGGAAGCAGGGGAGGGCAAGAAAGGGGGGTTGAGTGAGTGAATGAGCTGCGTGGCTGGGTTTAAACCATGACAGAAGTGAAGACAAATCAGAGATATCATAATTTTGATGAGAATATGAAGTCAGCATATCCATTTAAAATTAATTAGTTTACTTAAAAATTTTTTGTTTTGATAAAAACTCCACACATTTCAGTAATTACAGGATATAGAGAGACAACTGAATTAATTTTCAGTCCTTATTACAAATAATATATAGTACATATATCCTACATTTTAAAGACAATCTTCTTGCTAACAGTGGAGTTAGTCTTGAAACATGGCATGCAGTCTTTTACCAAAAGTAAGGTAGGTGAAGGAACTACAACTGCACAGCAGAAAACCTGTCATGCTTAGTAATCTGAGACTCTGCTTTCTAACTACAAATATTGTAGAGAGATGTCTCTTCTGCTTCCTGAACTTCACATTGTAGAACTGATTTCCTGAAACACGCAGCAGAAGAGAGTGATCCAGTCAGTCTCCTCCCAGTAACCCTGTCCAAAAATCTTGAATGTACAGTCAAAACTTGGCAAGAGATGTACAAGACCACATACAATGGAAAGCCACCCAAGAGCTTCATGACATTTATTGTACTTAAGAGAATACACAACCTCTATCTGAACCCCACTGAAGAGGAAAAAGTGCTCTTTGCAATAGTGTGAACCAAGTTTCCCAAATGTCAGGGTATATGGAGATACAACCAAAGCCAACAAAATGTCCCATGAAAAAGTACATTTAATATTTCAGTTCAAGCCCTTTTTCCCATTTCTATTCTGATTTTACAACAGGAAAAGTAAATGCCAATAGCTGTAGGAGTGAACAAAGTCATTTATTAAATGTACATGCATCTCTTGTGTTCACATGAGAATGAGATATCTTGTCCAGTAAAGGAAATCAAACAGTGCTAGGAACTTATTACAAAGGTATTTATTGTGTCTCTGTCTATTCAACTGTCTGAAGGCTTAAAAATTATATTTTGTTTATAATTCTTAAAGGTGCCTGAAACTTTTTGGGTCATGTGAGAATTACATATGTGTGTAGGTCAAAATTTCCTTTACTGTCACCAAAATAGTGAGTGTGAGCTAGATGTTAGCCTGTGTGCTACATTCATTTCAACAGTGTATGGTTGAATTCTGCAGTCAGAGGAAGAACAGCTGTGGCCTTTGAGCCCCAAATGCTGTTTCACTGAAACATTCTTCTCTTGGCAGTTCCCTTGTGCCCATCCTGCTAACCCTTCTGTAGGCATGGCTTTCAAGACTGGCTCCTGCATTTACATTGTCTCAAGCAAGAAAACGGATTTGTTCTCTGTTATCTGCCTTTGATGTGGAAGAAATATTGTGAGATTTTGTGGTTGACATGTCAGGCATTAATCTCCAGATTCAAATGTTTATAGACTACTACTTCTGTTCAGTGAATTCAATCATAAGTCTGTATGATGTGCTGTTACCATTCATCTGTCAGATTAACATGCACTGAAAAGCATCTGCTTGACCTATGCAGATATTTCATTGAGAGAAACAGTACTCTGCTCCCTTTACAATTTTTTATTTTTTTTTAAATAAATTGAAAAAGAACCAGCTGTTACTACAATTACATAATTTTTGTGCAACTGTATTATGGAAGGCCTTCAAAACAGTGCTTTCAGATGATCAGCCTTATATCCCAACTGTTCCTAAATGCCGTCAGGAAAGAGGTCTGAAAAATCAAAATACTTCTAAAGATTGCAACATCATAAAGAAGTTGATTGCAAGATTTCAGTTCAATCAAATTAAAGCTTAGCTATTATATCCTGTAACAGCTCCTATGATATTAATGCTTACCTTGGAACTAGCTTTGATATCTTAGGGGTAGCACCAATGTTTACTATACATGCTATATTTTTGCTATAGTAGACAACATTATGTCTTGCTCCTGTTTCTCTGATTATGTCTTAGTTTTATGCTTGCATCAATAAATGCCTTGTATTCTGAATTCTCTTTAAGGTTTGAAGAAAGTAAGTTACTGAAATAAAATTATCAGAAATATATGAAGGGATATTAAAACCCTCTGTGATTTACAAGCTTGCTTTCAAAAGTATGTAGGGCATTTTTGTGCTATGCCAAAAAGATAGGATTACCCTTACAAGCAATAATTCTTCTAACCACTTATACAAAAGTTTTTGGAAAATGCAAGCACCTCAGGAGAACCAGAAGCAAAATAACTGAGCTGAAATCCTGGACACACTATAGTTGGTTTCAGCCCAGGATGGGAAATGTGTAAATGGCTTGAAATATTTGTTGCCACATTGTAAAAATTGCACTATTCTGAATTATCAAAAATGCAAATACAAATAAAAATGTTAATGGTAATTTGATTACTAATGAGACCCATTGTTCCTATCTTTTGACAGTTCTGGGATCATTCGGGTGGTCTTCAGTTTAGCCTTGGTGTTAGAGATCCAAGTTATTTAAAAACTCATTATCATAACAGAGTGAGGTCCTTTGATGACAAAGACACTAGACTAAATCATTAGAGATTTGTATTATGTTAGCTAGTGATTAATAAGAATTCAGTGTCTAAGCTTATAACTAAAACAAGTCCTTAATTAAACAACAGGTTAGCTGACAAACATCAGAGGAAAGAGGCTGTGTGAGAGAGGGAAGCCATGTTTTCACTAAGGCTGTTTAACACATATCCAGATGATTGGCAAAATGTTTGTCAGAATGCTTCAGGGCTATTTTATTTCAGCCAAAGCCTTAAAGGGACAGATACTCTTACAAAGATTATTGGAGGGATGATGGCATTTGACCAGAGTACCTCTTTCAATACTCTTCAGATTATGCTAAATATTTTATTTGTTTAGCATAAATCAAAATAGTATATATGTATAGATGTAAATTCAGCTTTTAAGAAATTAATTTATCTACTGTTAACTTTTCAATTTTGTTTTACTGTGTCCAGCTTTGCCTGTGCCAGTGTTTAAAAATCAGTTTTCCCTTATTTTTCAGCAACAACAAAGTCATTAGCAAGGCTTATAATATGAGCATGTTTTCTGTTGCTGTCATTATTGGTGATGAGGTATGAAACATTTCCAATGAACCTAAAATGCCAAGAGCAGCAAACAACTCAGTTGGAGTTTTTTTTTTCCAAGCTAGACTACTGTAATTCTCTCTCAACTGCTGGTCTCCCCATGGGCAAATACAACACCTACTAGCTGTGCAAAATTCTGCCTTTTTTTTTTTCTCACAGACACTCACACTAGAAATTATCACTTGTACATTCTGTTTTTTTCAAAGTCCATAATTTGCAAACAAATTTTTGCTAGCATATGCCTGAGGTCTGTTCCCCAAAATAGAGAGCTGACCCTGCATTGTGAATATTTCACTTTATCCACAGATTACTTATTCTCTCATAGTAGTTTCTTTTCTTCTATTTGACTCTTCAAGGTTTTCTGTTTTCAGCTGGTGACAGATATAAAGTAGACTGAATACCATTACAAGATAATGCCTAATCTTTGGTGAGAAGTTTGTCCTACAGTCTTAGAAACATGTAACAGTAGATTGAACAGTCATTATCACAACAGTTGGGGATGCTTCTCAATTGTTTCTAATTACTGTCCTTCTAAGATCTTCCTCTTACTTTAAAGGAGTAGACAAACACCATATCATTACTGTTTATTGGATTAGAGATACAAACTAAGATTTTTACATCTAAATTAATTGCAAATATTATATGCCTGTTTAAATTTAAGCATGTGCTTAAGTTAAATGAATTTTTATTGAATATTTGCATCATACAGCCATGGCAGAAGCTGCTGGTTTTGTGTTATACCTGAAGAAGTTTAAATTAGTTATCTTGGTAATTGCCTGCAGAGTATTTCAGCTGAGCTTAGCTCAGGCTAATGATGTGAGGATGTTTTCAGCCCTTGAAGGGCTGGAGAGAAGAGGCTGTGACAATCTGAGTTCTGGACTGATGGTAATTGACCACTGGGTACTCAGCTGGTTTAAAACTATTTCTGGCATGCCTACATGAATTTTGCCTAGAGAAAATATGGTAGTGGAGACCTGCCCTTGCTTTAATACCAGCCAGGTTGAAGTAGATAGTTTGACCATGAGCTTGAGGTGCTGTACTAACTCAGGAAAGAAAACAGGTTTGACTGTCTTGCCTAATCATATAGAAATGTTATTGAGTACATCATCCGAGTAGAAAACTGGACTGGTGGATGATTTAAAAAAACATATTATGTGTACAGATTGAAAACTAATTTAGATGTTGATCAGTTGTCTGGATATAAATGACTGTAACCATGTATCCAAGAAATCATTTGTCAGACTCCTGTAAGAACACTATATTTTATCAGCTTGTACAGTTTAAATTTTTGCCCTTTTTCTCCTTTTAATTCCGAGGTTAAAGCACTTGCATTACTCCCAGAGGGTAAAAATCTCTGTAAAATTTTCAAACCTAAAGTAAATTTCAATATATGTTTTCTGAACTCATTACACTGTTCTCTGGTAACTGAGCTCTTAGTGCATTTCTTTTTCAAAGCACACAAATGGGACTCCATTTATAAATATTTTGTTTGAAAGTGTGAATCTTGAAGAAGAAGAAAACAAACAAACAAACAACAACAACAACAACAAAAAAAACAAACCCAAAAAACCAATCCAGAAACCCAACTAAAACAAACACCAAAGGAAGTGTACAAACCAGCATTGTCCCAGCTAAACTCTAAAAAAACACTCCTTCAAATGTTTGGCTCTGGAAATATGTATGTTTATGCAAATCTCCTTTTCTTTCTCCACTATTCTTTCCTTGCTCCCTCCTGTCTGCTAGCTTATAAAAAAATCTACAAGCCAGATACTCAATTTATGTAATGAACTTCATATGCAAAAAGTAAGAATTTGCCCTTTAAGATATATAATCAATAAAAAAGTACTTGAAAAATATTACTGGGGACAAAATTAATATGCTGCCTTGCTTTCTGTTTACTATCAGCACTTTCTGCCCTTTCATTTTCACTGTGTGTCCATTTCATCATTTATGACACAAAGAGATTTTTATTTTTAACTCTGAAAAAACCTACCTTTGGGAAGGAGCTCATTTTGAAATAATTGGTTAAAATCTAGTAATGAAAACAGGGAAATGGTTTTGATTTTCATTATGTTTAGGGTCATTCCCAGGTCACATTTGACACAGATTCAATGTTCATATAAATTTAATAAAATCTGTAAAGGAAATTCAAGGAACAGCTGTGAAAAGAATGTGATCAATAGGAGCCAAAATTAGTGTCACTTTGAAATTTGCCAACTGCTGATGGATAGTTAAATGAATAAAACTATAATGTCTCTACCAACTTTTAAGAGCAAAAAGCCCTGGGAAATCAGTCAGTTAAGTGACAGAAACTTTGCATGCTAGCAAAGCTGTAATAGTTATTCTGTTCATTTAATATTAGATTTCCTACTCTGGGTTTAAATCGTACTGTGAGTTACTTCATCACATTCCTGGTCTTTTGATAACAGAACAGCGATAAAGTTATATTAAATAGCTCTTTTACCACAGCAACTGATTTTCAAAAATCCTTCAAATACACTCCTTAACCTATGGACTCAATTGAGGTATTCATCTTCTTCTAATACTATTCAACCTTCATCCCCCCCAAAAAAATAAAATCCCTTAAGCATGTTTTCTACATTTCCAGGTGTCTCTGTGGTGTGTTGTGGTGGTACCCCGGAGTCAAAGATAGGGACTCTGACACAGCTGAATCCCCAGCCTGGATGGCAGTAAGAAACAGAGAGGAACAGGGGACAACATGGTCTATCACCATTGCAGGCACAATCATGTCAGCAAAACGGTATTTAATATCAACCTGACTGATATGAGAAGATAAGTATCTATATTGGTATAATCTTTTACACAATACAATTGCATTTACATCCTTGGTTTTATTGGTATGATTTTACCCTTTAAAAATGTTATATCAGCATATTTATAATAGCAAGATGAGGTCTCCTCATCAGTTTTAAAGCTTTTCTGCTATGGTTTAAATGTAGTAAAATATTGTAAGTCCTTCAAAGCCAAAAGAAGTTAAAAGAAATTTCAATTACTTCAGTGGATTTTGATTGAAGAGTTAAAACTCTAGAACTATATATAGTCCTCATATAAATCCTCTGCAGATAAATTGCTTAAAATATAGATGCAGATATATTGCTTAAAACCATGCTAAATTGGTTGTAGGTGAATAGAAAAGAAGAAGCAAAAAGTAATGGCAAGTGTCTGGAGATGTTGCTGCTGTAATAAAAATAGCATGCATAGTACTAAAAAGCTATTTGAATTTAATTTTCTTGTGTTTCATTCTTTATCACTTTTGTGTTTATCAGTTATTATAAGTTGCTATATACTACTTGGAAGTTTGTTACTTGTGACTGACAGTTGTTGTGATATGAAAAGGCATTCAGCTTGAGATGAACTGTCTTAAATTCCAATAATGTAAACATACATGTGTGCAAACTATAGTGACTCAAGCACAATTTTCTCAAAGAACCAATGTTACCAGAAGTACCCTTAGGGCCCCAACATGTGTTTATAATATGCATACTTCTAGCAAAAATAAGCATCTGAATTACTGGAATCTGTTGCATTATATCCTCAGATAATGTAAATCAGCATAACCCCACTATAGTTAACCTAGGGAAGCTGATTTACAGCAGCAGAAGACCCAGCTTGCTCTAGGTATCCTGTTGTTTTCTCCTAATTGTGAGAAACACAGGGATGATTCATGTCAAAATAGAATGTAGTGAATGATGATGAATACCACTTTGTTTATTGCCTCTCAGCCTTAACTGATTGTAGAATAAAATAGTTTGCCTTCTATAAAATTGGGCTTCAGTCATTTATAACATTATTAACCCATTGGTGTATTATATTTTGTCTTCTTTAGCTTTAGAAATATTTTGTCATGGGATGAATGAACATGTACCCATGAAAATCAGAAAACTCACAGATCAATTGACTGACTTCATGGGACGAGTCAGGGAGATGAGTAAGGTTCTGTGAGTAGTAGGTAGCACAGCCCAGTAGGAGTGGGCTGGAGAACAAAATTCCTGAATGTGTTTTGGGAAACTATTTTGGACTAGGTCTAGTCTGATGCTCTGAACTGAATAAGCATGTGGATCACATTAGGGATCACTGCAGTCTTGGATTTTCTCTTCCAGTTGAGTTTCTCCTGAAAGAGATACAGTTTATGAATCATGAGACTACTCTGAAAAGTGAACCATAGCATAGTGCCTGGAGCTGAGGGAGATGCATGCTTCCTAGACTCTCTCATGAGTAAAACTAAAATGACAGTGTAGACTTGCTCTAAACCCCTGGTCATTGGGTTTGTTTTTTTTTTTATTTTCCTTTACTCTCCACTTCCCTTTGCTTTATTGTCATGATTCTAAAAAACACAATTGTACTATATTTAGAATGACAGTTGACTCCCTCAGGGACTTGACCCTTTCTTCTTAGAATTCCAATATTTTCCATGAAATCAGTGGAAGCTGATGTGAGTTTGCAAGTAACCTAGTGCTACACGAGGGACTATTTGGTGCAGGAGCTTGTATCAGTGTTTGTGGATTGACAGAATCTGTTCTCATTACCTTATAGAAGTACTAGCTCTCTACTGTACCATTTAAAAATGTCTTAACTGTAACCTACCTCAGTTATGATGAATTTCTGGATGGATGGATGGACTGGAATGAATAAAATCAGTCAATGAAAGTGCACTCGATCTGACAGAAAAAGTATTTAATAATTGGACATAATATATAGTCACATCCTTGTAGGTCTCTCTAATTTGTGTTTCGGGTCCTTGTAAAATATGTCTGATGCTTAGTTGTAAGAGCTTTTGCTGCAAAGTAGGTACTAAGCACAGTGTGTTCATCAAGAACTACTACCTTTTAGAAGAGGATGTTAGCAGTGGAATATAGTGATATATTTAAATTGTACAGACAGTGATGTCTGCAGATTGCACATATTTGGAGTACCTTTAATGAATAGTCTTGAGGAGAAAAATGGCATATGTATTATTCTGGGAAAACCATCTGGGCATTTACCCAGCTGCTTCAGTGAGTCTGAGAGTTCGTAGCAGGCTTGACACTGCTGTGGGCAATAGTACTAGCACTACCAGCAGCAATATTATTTGCAATACCTTAATTAGTATAATTACAGATAGCTTAGGCTTTCAAAGATGACCTGCCCCACCTGGCCTGTGTCTGTATGCTTGGGGTTGGCCATGATGTGATATAATTTATTCTCCAGATAACTCTTACCTCAGCATCTTATCTAAACATTTGCACCATTGACAGTATGAAGACAGCCTTGTCCTTTGGCTTGAGACCTACTGCCATGTATGAGTCTGTAGCTGAAACTGTCTCACTCTTGAATACTAACTACAGCATATTCATAACCTGTATCTCTTGGAATGTAGAAAAGAGGAAATCAACAACACTTTTTATGTAATTTTATATTTTCAACCAGTTATTATTAACTTATGTCTCATTACTAGTTTTACTTTTTAAAATTCAATGTGCTTGTCCAATATTTAATGTTCTCTGGAGACCAACAAGTAGCAATACCACTTGGGCTTCTGTTGTGCTGTACTCTTCGGAAGTTATGCTATTGTAGAACTTAAAAATCTCAAAAGTATGCAATATATGAGCTAAGTGACTGCACAATAGTTAATTCTAAGATAAAATACACTGGTTTTATCTGCCTATGGAAAATGCACTCAAATTTATTAGGAGAAGCATCAAAGCAGAGATGGACTGAATTAGTTTTTACATATCAATAGATATCAGCTAATAGCATTTTTCTCCAACCTATTTTCCTATTGAATTCAGTGTCAATGGGATCAGGATTTGGCTGAATTTCCCTCTTAAATCTATTCATTGCAAACCATACAGATGACAAAGGAATTTGCATGTCCATGCACAGTAGCCCATGTTATAGTAGAAGACTGAATGATTGTTGGGTTTTTGTTAGATGCATTATCTATGCAAGATCATGCCAAACTCAAAGTGAAAGTATAACTGAGAACATTGTGAATAGGATTTTTAAATGGCTAGCTCACAGTGTGGCTTCATCTTCCAAGTTCAATTATATGGTGGTTAGAAATGTCATAGACAAATATTAAATGCAGTTAAATTAAAAGATTTAGCTCTTCACACAGACATAAATATGCATTTTATAAAGGCAATCAATTTTTGTCCTCTTTGGTCTCCTGACAATTATCCTGGAAAGTTCTGAGAGTTTCCTATGAAGCAGCACTTCTCACAGGCCCTGACATTGCAAAGCCTTCAAGTGTTTTGCTGAACTGAAGCTTTCAGAGGAAATTTGAGACTATTGGGATTGTGGTCAGAGTGCTGAAAATAAGAGATTTTTCATTTTGCAACCTGGATACATACAGTGCAGTGCAAGAATTTACACCTAAATATAACATCGAATGATATCTTTCATGAAAGATATGATCCAAAATCCCATGAAATAAATGGATGGATGTCGATGTGGTCTTGCCTGAGAGACGGAAGGCTGCATGAAGTTTGTAAATCTTATTATAGCTTAAGGAACTACTTAGAGCTGCTATTGCAGTCAGAATGTTTTATAATATATGCATTTGTAAACAATAAATGGTTTAGGTCTTACCAGGTATAGATTTATCACCAGTCCCATTGTCTGTAGTGTAGGCTGTTGAGGGAATTGGTAGAACTATATTATTTGTGGTGCTACATGTTCAGTGCTCTTCCAAAGTCTCCTTTTATCACACTTTAAAACCCATTCCCTAGTTTAACAAAGATATTACCAGTGCTCTTTTATTCTGTTCTATTATGTGGAGCACACTTTTTTTTTTTCTCTCTTTTTTTTTTTTTTTATTTCATGGGGGTTAATCTTCAGGGATGAAATAGATTACCAGCTTTTGA
>NDXB01003235.1:60069-81903 GCA_002631895.1 Agapornis roseicollis | reverse complement strand
GGGTGTTTGTTTTTTTTTTTTGTTTTCCCTAGAAAGGCTGGAAAAAGGACTAGAATTTCTCAAGTTTGATAAGGACAACAGGCAAGTGTCTTCCCTACTCCTTTTGTCCTCCTTTGAAAGAAAAGTACTAAAACCACCAGAACTGGATTTGGGAAAGGGGTTAATGGCATTGCCCTGGCAATAGACAGAGGTGAAGAGAGACCCACCTACCCACTGTGATAAGCATTGACAGATGAGTCCCAAGTATGGCCTGTTTATGGCCCAATTATACCCCACTTTTCCACTTTTTTGCTTTTTCCACTTTGTCTGTAAAACAACAGAAGTGCAACTATACTAAGAAAGCACAGTCTGTTATGGCCAGATTCAGACACTGAAGAGTGCTATTACACCACAGAAAGTGCAAATCTCGTGAGCTGGAGCAGTCATGTTGTATTAGACTGTACATCCACCCTAATCCTCCTCAGTAAATCTGTGCCTGCTTTTTATACTGCAGCTTGAATATAGACATCATGCTGAACTATCCATTTTAGCATAAAGGCTTAATTGTGTACATTGATTACAAAACTGCACACAGTTTAACTGGATTAAAATTGTAAGGGATAGACACAGTCAGGTTTCAGATCACAATGGTCTCATTAACTGATGAGGTTAATGAAAGAAGTCCATTATGGATAGAAAATTCCATATTTTAAGGTCCTTTCAAACCCTAATCGTTTTATGATTCTATAGCTTCACCTTTATAAAATCACTGGGCAGTGGCCATCATAAAAATATGTAATGAGAAAAGTTGCTAGTTGATACGATTATGGTAGTCATTGTATGTTGACTAAATCCTACTTGAACAACAGTTTAAAATACATAGGATCGTAATAATAGATTTGAAAAGCTGTTGATAAAATTCCTGATGCCCCTACAGTCAACAGCCAATTGGCTTCAATGGGAAAAGAGAGTAATTCCTTTCCTCTTATGAAAGGTCAGACCCTTCACAAAGCTGAATGTCTATTGTACAGTACAGCATGTGAGTTGATGCTGTGAGCACTCTGCAGAATAGGACCCTAAGAGTGAATATTCATGGATTCTTCCAGTGCTACCATAGATTATTTAATTTAGTCTTCAAAACCTTTAAAAAAGTGTTGATGTCATATATTCTGAATAAAATGAAATCTATGTATAGGCAATCTTACAACTTAATAGCTCAGTGGGATGTAAAACCCCAAGCATCACAGTTTACTTGAATGAATCAACTTGTTTCCTGAGTGAAGTTATAATAGCACTAAATGTTTTTAATACCATCTGAAGAGAGCTAGTTCCAAACTGTGTTTAGACTTAAATGTAATACTCTGAGTCTAAGAGAAATGGTAACTGTAAATGTGTCTCATCAATCTCATCAAATACACAAAACAGTCAAGAAATTATTAGCACCATAGGAGAACAAATCCCAAGAACTTGCAAAAAATAATGAGAATTTAAATAGTCTACAAAATTTTAATAGACTAATCTTATGCGTAAACATTATGATTTGATTTGTTAATTTTCTGGTTTGCATATCATGTAATACTCAGGGTTGAGCAAAATTATAGACTTTTGAAAAATATTTGCAATTTTGTTTGACATATTTGTCCCTGCAAAACTAGCTTTGAATGAAATTGATGTAGCGAGGCCTCTACTAAAATTGGGTGGACATTTTCGTCTATTTGTTTGCAAATCAGTTGTGGTTTCATTTGAAGCATTTTTACTTTTATATGTTAACATGGCTTACATTAATTTCAGGTATCTCAGTGCTGTCCATTCAGCACTTCCTATTCACCCAGAGGCTTAAAAGGACACCCAAGGTCTCAAGAACACCTCTGCAGTGCAGATTCTATTCTAGCAGTAGATAGCTTTAGGCTGAGACAAGGTTTTGCTATGCCCAGGGGCTTGTGGTTCAAACACACTTTTGTTTGCTCAGCTAATGAGGTCAAAACAGTAACGAAATGATTCTCTCTTGTGTAACTTGCCTCTTAAACAACACACCGTGAATGATACAGTCAAAAGGAATATAACTATACAATTTATTAACACTGAAGCCTTCAGCATAGGATTCATGAAATGAAGCAAGATATATAGAAATGTTACTAGCACAAGTAAGATGTAGGTCACGCTACAGGGTTGTTCTAGAGAAAGATTAATGGACAGTTCAATGCTGGTACCAAGGTATATAAAGATCACTCGTGAGCTTTTGTCTGCCTCAGTCCCAGGGTCTGACAAGCCTTTAAATGATTTGTTGGCAACTGTTTTTTGTTCTGATACAAATTCAATGGACTAAACCTACAGTTGTACCAAAGTTGAGCTGAGTACATCAAAGATGAATATAAGGAGACAAAATTGTCTTTAATTCACTATTGCTTTTGGTCTGTCTAGTCCGAATCAGCCCAGGGACTCCTCTTAGTTGTGGGGGCTTGCAAGGTCTCCCCAGTTTGTTGGCTTAATGGAAATGCCTTAGTGGTAAATTTCCATGGCCTCCCCTTGTCCTTGCCCATCTAGGCTACTCAGAGTGACAGTACAAGAAAAGGTTGTACTCATGAGAATGTCCTACAATCCGAAGCAGCTTGAAGATCAGCAGAAATGCGGATCATGTTTATCCCAGGCAGTCATAGAAAGCTCTGCATACTTTGAAGTGCAATAAAAACATCAAACTTCAACAGAAACCCTCTTATATAACCTCTGATCTTTCAGTACAACAGTGTGGAACTGAGAGCTGGAGAGACAGGAGTGCAGAAAATGAAGTCTGGAAAGGCAGAAGTAAGCACTGCAAGTGACACTGATCAAGGACTACAAAGGCCAATAGTAGAACATATTGCTATTTTGAACTTTAATTTTAAATGCTGGGAGTTTATAGTTTAATTATTACTTTATATTATTATAATTTTAATACAGTACTTTCTTTGTGCATGTTATTTATGTGTAAACTGGCAGGTATTTTTTGATGACTGTAGTTTCTATAGACTCATATAAAGAGATTGGAGATGTTACCAGATATACACACATTGTATGGATGTTCATATGATTGACAGCATGCACAACACTTTAATACACAACTTGTGGTGAAGTGGAGACAGGTAAGAATGCTGCACCAACACAACTGATGAAGCAGAGACCACTTGGAAGTAAGCTTTTGCTTTCAACAACATCCCCATCAGAAGCTGTCTTTAGTGGCTACAGAGCTTTCATTGACTTCTAAGTGC
The DNA here is from genome assembly GCA_002631895.1 of Agapornis roseicollis. Lineage (NCBI taxonomy): Eukaryota > Metazoa > Chordata > Aves > Psittaciformes > Psittacidae > Agapornis > Agapornis roseicollis. The sequence continues at coordinate 78,679 of NDXB01003235.1, read as the reverse complement.
AGCTATCAAGCATACTTCTTGCCATTTTTATCCAGGCTGTAATGTGACTGTGGGGCATGTCACTCTTATTGTGCTTGTATCATTTGCTGAATTCCACAGCTGCGGCCTACACTTCTGTGTGAATAACTGGACTCTTGTTCTTCAGCAAGCAAGTCAGGGCATACTAAGAAACTTACACACTTTACTGGTCTGCATGCAATTTACACTGTGAATGTTCCACTGTAAAGAAGGGGGTTTTAAAATATATGGAGCAAGCAGACTGTTCTGAACACCTTTCAGGAGTTCATATGATCAAATCACTGTCAACGAACAATCCCAGAGTTTATTAATCATTATAATATATTAATCATATATTTAAATTTCATGGGACATTAAACAAAAATCCACACTGCATAAAACAGGCTTTGCAAAAATATTTAAGGGCATAAGTAAGTCTTATTGGAAAAAACCATTCTGTTTAGATTCTTCAGTTCAGTGCACTATTTAATCAAATCAGCCAGTCAGAAATACCTTTCTTTAAACTCTTTGATCAGCTAGGACAATACATCACCATAATATTTCACTAATGGACTAAAATTCAATATGTCAGAGAAGCCAAAATCAGTATTAAAAAAATTAATAAAAAAAAAAAATAATCCTGTGAATCATTACAGTCTATATGAACTTTTTGGGGTGGGTGGACTGGTGATGGGCGCTAAAGAGTACATGAAGTCATGGAAAACAATAGATTGGAAGTAACCACCAGAGGTCTTGTCCAAAATTCTGCTTAAAGTAGACCAGGCTGCTCAGGCCACTGTCCAGTCTAGTTTTGAGTATCCGTCAGGATGGAGATTTCTAGGACCCTTTTGTGGTTGCCTTTATGGTAAAGCAAGTTTGTCTTTATATGAGATTGGAACGTCCCATGTTTCAACATGTGCCTGTTGCCTCTTGATCTGTTAGGCACTTCCAGCAAGACTCTGTCACTGTCTTCTACATACTCTCCCATTAGGTAGTGAAATAAAGGTATCAGGTCTCCCTTTAGCTTTCTCTTTCTAAGGCTGAACCACCCAAGTTTTTTTATCGTCCTTTCATATCATGTACTTTAATCGTTTGGCCATTATGGTAGCCCTTCTTTGTATGCACTCAGTAAATCAATACCTAAACTGTAAAGGAAAGACCAAAAAACTGACAGAGTACTCCCTCAGCAATTGCAAAATGCTGAAGAGAGTTGAGTAGAGCATATCAACTGCTCCTCAAGTCTGACTTCATCTTCAAACTTGCTGAGAATGAAATCCATTCCATTGCCCAGGTCATTGCCAAAGATTGTTGGTCCCAGTACTAATCACTGAAGGATGCCACTAGTAGCTGGTTTTCCACTGGACTTTCATGGTACTCATTTTCATCCAGCAGTGTGGCCACTTTTTCCACCTGCTTTAAAGTTTACTTTATAGTTCACCAATTTATCTGTGGCATCTACTATTTTGACTATGCCATGCGCCATGGTGATCAGACAGCTAGAGCTTCTTGGCAGTGGAGTCGGACTTCAAATCATTCCAGTTTGGAGGTGAGAGCTGTAATCATAAACTTGGTCAAAATGTTAAGGGATCATTGAGTTGATAATTTCAAGTAGATATCACCAGAATTCTTTCTTACATGCTTATGGCATAGAGATAGATATCACCTGCATTAGCTTGCTAGGCTAGGAAATATCAAGATGGCTTTTTTATTTGCTTGGTTTTGACCCCCAGCCTTTTCAACCACCTTGCATTTGGAGACTTTCTCTTTGCATGCAACCATTTACTCCTGTTCATTTAAGGAAACAGATTCCAAAACACCTCTACCACAATCATAGAATCATAGAATAGTTAGGGTTGGAAGGGACCTTAAGATCATCCAGTTCCAACCCCCCTGCCATAAGCAGGGACACCTCACACTAAACCATGTCACCCAAGGCTTCATCCAACCTGGCCTTGAACACTGCCAGGGAGGGAGCACTCACAACCTCCCTGGGCAACCCATTCCAGCATCTCACCACCCTAACAGGAAAGAATTTCTTCCTTATATCCAATCTAAACCTCTCCTGTTTAAGTTTTAACTTGTTACTCCTTGTCCTATCACTACAGTCCATAATGAAGAGTCCCCCCCCAGCATCCCTATAGGCCCCCTTCAGATACTGGAAGGCTGCTATGAGGTCTCCACGCAGCCTTCTCTTCCCCAGGCTGAACAGCCCCAACTTTCTCAGCCTGTCTTCGTATGGGAGATGACAATACGATGAGTAGTGAACTACTTTAGCAGACAGATGTCTGATTCCCTCCTTGTATTCTAACTGTCCATCAAGCTCATAGATTATCCATGAAGGAGACAAATTTTTGCCTCAGAAAAAGCTTAGTGCTTTGCTTTGCTTTAAATATATTTGTATTTAAACATCTTGCAGGTTTCAGTTAGCAAAATTAACTTTAATTTAAATTCATTGCAAGTTTTAAAAGCCTCAGCAACTTTCTGTGGACAAGTTTGATGTTCAGAACTTTCTTCAAAAGTATTCTGAATGATAGTGAAAAAAGGTAAAATGAGTTCCCTTTCCATTAAAAGCTAAATTTTTGTCTTCTTTCCTATCTGATTTCCCCAATGTGACAACACAATCAAACCATTTGTCTACACAAATTAGTTTTTTGCTGACTTCAAGTAAATTAGATAAGACATAGTGTCTCTAAATGCGTATGTGGAGGTAATTTTACTTGATTCCATCAAATTCTATGGATTTATTAATAGAGCTGCATAAACATTAAAATGTAATTAAATTGAAATTTTCAGGTAAAAGCTGCTTTTCAGTGAGATATTTTACTAATATTTCTTGCTTAAATTAAAACAATTATATGTAAAATAAATATATATAGGAACATACAGGTAGGTACAGATAAAAATCAGTTCTAGCCTGGTCTCTGGAATTGTGCTGATTGACCAGACACAGTTTTGCAAACTTACTATTCACACATCTACAAATAATTATGCTATTAAAGAAGAATATAGGTTTATTAGAATCTACAAATCATCTAAGGAGGTACAACCTAATCCTGCAGACTTCAATACGATATCTTGTTTATGGACAGTTTATGCTTGTCTTTATGTTCTTATATGCTTAAATTCGAGATGTGCATAATTTCATTTTCCATTACAAATGCCAAAACTTTGCTATGTATAAAAATTACACTTGGAAAATAAATCTGATTTAGAACTTTGCATGCATTCCATCCAAAATTTCCTTTTTGTAAATGAATGAATGCATGAATGTAAAAAAATGGCGTAAAAGCCAATTTGGATAAAAACAAATGAATTGACTATCTGATCAGCCATTTCTGGAAATATAACCATGAACTAGACCTAATTTGTTTCCTAGAAGGCACATGCATTTGTTTCATATAAGAGTATATAAATTACTGTAACAAATATTTCTGACCTGGACTTGTTCAAATAAGTTCCACTGCTACCAACAAAATCACTGGGAGTCTTTATATATGAATAATCAGCAAAACTAATGAGATCTTATTTACTATTGCAAAACCTGAAGGAAACAAAGTATATGATTACTATATATTATTGAGGCCTTATCAAATCTCTGTGCTGATTTCATAGGCTAGGTCTTCCAAAAAAACCTCATTCTGAGCTCTCAACTTACTTGTATTCTGAATGAGTTAATAATTAAGCAAATTAAATAAAGGAGCACATATATTTCCCATTTACCAAATCATATGCAGATTGATATAAGAACATAAGAATGCCCATATGGAGTTAGACCACACCTCTGTCAAGGCTAGGATTCTTTCTTCAGCACTTGCCAGTACCAGATGCCTAATGAAAGTACACGAGAGCAGGACAAGTAGAGATGGATATTATGTGTTGGGATATTCCGCAGAATACTTTCCAGCCATCTGTGGTTCAGGTAGTTGCTGAACTGCAGAAATAGTGTCTGCATTTAATTGTCCTAAGCAGATTTTCCTGTCACAAATTTGTCTGAAACCATGCAAACTTTTCCATCTGCAGTATCTTATTGCAAGTAGTGTCATAGCTTAATTGCGCACTCTTTGCAGAGGCACCTCTTGTTTGTTCTGGGCCAGCCACCTGCTAATTTTATCTATTGTAACTCTTTATGTTTTTTTTTTAAGACAGAGTGAGCAATCATTCACTAATTGACCTTCTTCATATTACTCATGATTTCACTGATGTTTCTACAGCCTTTCAGGCTAAGGGATGCTAGTCCATTTAATCATGTCTTTTTCCTGTACAGAAGCTGTCCCACACCTTTCATCATCCTTTGCACTTTCCTTTGTATAATTTCTCAAGGTAGAGGATGAAGACAGAAAGGAAATGTGCATGCTTAAGATGTGGATGATGTTTATGTTTTCTTCTCTGTTCTTTTCTAATAATCCCTTACCTTTGATTTGATTTTTTGACTACATTTTAAAAGAATTAACCTTTCTATTGTAAGACCGATTGTAATTGCTGAGAGTAACTGTCATTTCAGAAGTAGCTATTGCATAAGGAAAACTAGGGACTTGCCCCCCAATTTACATTTGTTTACTTTGGTTTTATTTGGTTTTAATCTTTTGACTTTTCGTTATATTAGAAACTTCTGAAGGTTCACAGCAGAATCTCACGTTTTCTTTCTTGAATTTTAGTGACCTCAGCGAAGTTGTTACCCCAGTTTTTATCCAATTATATATCTATCTGAGATTTTGCCTTTAGTTTCTTTAACGGCCTTTGGTGAGATGCTGTGCAAATACTCTTGGGATATGTTCTGCTCTATGAAGTTTCCTGTCAGCATATCTTATAAGGTGTGATAATGTGGGTGTAATATAGAATTGGAATATCCAAACTTTGCTAAGTGACTGAAGACATTACTAACTTTGAGTCAAATTATAAATTGTATGAATGAGAAAAATTGTAAAATAGTGACTTGCTGCTTTGCTCATATTACAAGTTAGTTGTTATTTGCTTAGCACCTTAAAACAGATTATGCATTGCTGCCAAACTCACAGGCTTGTATTTTGTATATTATTATTGAAAAATAAAAAAGGCTTTTTTATTTTTTTTAGGTGTATCTAATCTTGATTATATGTTTTTATTAACCTCTCAATAGAAAAAACACAAAATGATGAAACATAGTGTCCAGGAACTGTCATTTTCCTCCATACATACACAGATTAAATTTACATTATGTAGACGACATTCAGCTCCAGTGCTGATATATCCTGTGAGGTTTTCCTTTTGTTAAAAAATGTGCATTGGAATGTTAACTCTATAAATGGATTTATACTGATATAAAAATTGTACAAATCCACTTAAAAAGTGTACAACTACCCAGTTAACTTACAAAGATTAAAATAAATGCATATTTTAAGAGTGTTAGATACTATTATAGCTAAATAACTGCAGTTATGCATTTACATCATAGTACATTTGAGATAGCCTGAAAAAAACTTTACATTTACATGGTTTGAGAAAGCCAGTGCATTAATGAAAATGTGTTAAGATATTTTATATTTACCTGTAAAACAGTATTTATACAGGCCATTACTTTGAAAAAAAAAAAAAAAACCAACCAACCAAACAAATATTCGAAAAGCTTTTATGAAAAGGTTATAAACCCCAGAATAGTTTGGCCATATCAAACCAAACTGATGTTATCTTAACAAACTGGGAAAACTCTAACAGCTCGTTTGGTTTAGACCAATTATAGCCAGTCTCACCTTGAATGAATCCAGACTCCATTTATCACATTTTCAAATGCCTGTCTGTCAGTGCCTCTCACACTTTCAAATGTACAGTCTGCTTGTTTGTATGAAGCTCTCAGTGTGTGATTTGCACCAGATTTATGTTTAAAACTTCACCTCTCCATTCATGTGTCAAATCCTAAATTAAGTCTCTCTGTTACTTCATGGCAACTTGTTCATGTAGCTGCATTGTACATCAGCTAAGAGAGTATCCCCCTCCTTAAACATGTCAGCCATACATTTTATTCCTTCCACAAACTGCTTCTCTGAACTCTGTGCACGATTCCCTAGACACGTGTGACACCCAGTTTGACCGGTTTCTCCTCAGAACAGGGAGATGCCCAAGCTTCACCAGCATTTTATCCTTTGTTAAGGAAATGTTGGATAGGTGCCCCGATGTTTTCTTTCTTTATGAATATAAACAGGGCTTTTAGGCAGTGTGATAAGAATGACAAAGCTGATTGTAATGGCAGAAAACCCACTAGAGAAAGTAAACCATGTAACTTGTGACTGATGAGGTGAGAATATTTTCACCAGTTATAAATTCAAGTTTGAAAGTTTCAGCATTGAGGGTTTTAGCTCAGTATAAATTGAATATGATGGATTTACTCTGGATTTACAACAGGACATATAAGATTGGATTTTGATTCAGTGTTTTTACTCGCACATCACAGACAAATTGCTTCTAATAATTAATTTAAATGCTGTGCTTTTTCTGTTTCCCTTTCCATACCAATCTCCCACTCTGGCATGTCACAAAGAAGTCACAGTTCTCTTATGCTGAACTAAATGTTCTGCTGCTACTCAGCACAGAGCTGCCACAGAGCAGATATGGGCAAAATGGCTGGCATTCCCCTTAAATGGAGGAGGCCGGCATTTCCCTTAAAGCCGTGCTGGCACTCTTATTGGTCTATCTTTGACAGAAAATGTAAAGGGGAATTTTTAAAATTTCATTAACTGTGTGGAAAACAGTAGCAGTATTGGTAGAATAGCAGCCAACGTTTTGAAAACTTTGAACCTTCTCTTTGCAAGCTGTAGTACTATCTTGCACCAGAAGACGAGAGCTAGTTCATGTCATAAAACATTGCTTCTTTCATGATAATTACTAAAAAACTGTGAATCTGTTTAATAATATATCAGTTATTTAAAAACCAGCTGATATATTTATGCAAGCCAAATACAAAGAAGGGGTCATTAGGTGGCCCAGTAACATTAGTGTATGTGATGCATAAGGCTATGGAAGCATGGTGCATTTGTTTTCTGTGCCTGAAAGTCATATTCATTTTGTTTTCTGATCTGATGAAGTTGTTAAAGGACAAGCACACTGTGTTATCCTAGTAAGATATTACTCACATTTTCTTGCTTTATTTAATCTAGTATAAAACTAATCTATAATCTGGTATAAAACTAATACTAGACAATGTGTAGATATGGTTGATATTCTCTATTTGGAAAACTGTAAGAAAAAAATTCTGGTAAGAAATATAAATGTACTTTAAAAGAATTAGAATAAGGAACAGGCTGATTGATGTAACAATCATACATCATTTTTTCCTGTGAGACAGTTGGCTTTTGCAGTCCAGTTAACTTAATGCAGTGTAAGCTTTGCAGTACATTTCTGAATTTAACAGTCCTGCATCCTGGAGTCATGTGAGAAGCATCTTTCATTTAAAAACATGAAGTACAGTCTAACCCTTGCAGTATTACAGAAAAGCCTGCAAGAGTTTTAGAAACTAGAAGAAAAAGCCCCAGTTCTCAATATAAACTCAATTGTTTGTTATAATATATCTATCTGTCTGAAGATCTTGAAGAACCTGTGTTTCATTTTTATTTGATTTGTATCCAGTTAAATCCTTTGATGTCCAGTGATAAATCAGTGGATATTTTTGACTCAGATAGGGATTTTCAATTTGTTTGAAGAAAAGAAAAATATTTGAAATAAGAGGCATGGTACACATGATACTAAAGGAAATCCATTTTTACCTACACACAATGACAAAGGTAGTCTGGGCTAAAAATTATAATGAAGAGTAAATGAACTGGACTATAAACCATGGGGTTTAACGGGAATATAATTCTGACAAACTTTGGCAAGCTCCCACTGTCCTACAGCTGAACTGTTTGGCAGAAAGCACCTCGTATACCAGCTTTCCTCCTCTACTCTCCATTTATTCATTTCTTATGTGTGTGCCTCTAGATCAAATAACTGTACAGCCTTATAAAATAGAAGTAAACAGCATATCTAAATGCACCGTTAGTATGTTAAATCCTCATTTTAGAAGGGTCCATAGCACACATTTAAGTTTGAGGTAATTTTTAATATAGATGTGAGCTTTACCTTGAAAAGACTATGCACATCTTGAATAAACAAGGTTTCCCAATATAGTAGAAACATACAATTAATGACTTGAAATGTATGCAGTTTGTCACCCTAAAAACAAACAGAAGTGACAATAGCAATGGGAGAGTGTGAGTTCCCTTTTGCTTTTAAATGCATGAGAGAGCTGTGATAAGCCTTCTCAACAGCTGAGGTAAAACCTAATAAATATTGTGCCCTGAAGATGCAGCAATGGCCTTGTCTGCAGTGGAAAAAAGCCCCACAAAACCAAGACAACAGCAGCATTGTGACTATCCAAGAGAGGCAGGCAGGGTAAAAATGGGGGGGAAAAAAGGTATTATTTCTAGTGCACTTGTGCAGAGGAGCCTGAGTGGCAGCTCCACCCTGCAACCCTGCACAGTTTCCTGGTGCTGATAGATATGGTGAAGGAATAATACTATTTGCAGCATCCAGAAGTTTCCTTTCCATCTAGCACTCTGGATATTCTTCCTTTGGTAATCCCAGATATGCATTTTGCTTGGAATTGTAAACTATGAAGTCTAGGTTAATGAGAAAGTTAGAGAAAACAACATTTAACTGAACACTCAGTTCCAGCAGAGAAAAATGCAACATAAAGTTTCTTCTTTTCCATTTTGAAATTGTGCTTATTTTATTTTTTTACAATTTTATACATACATTCCCAGAAATTTCCAAATGAAAAAAAATTGGAAATTCTGCATGTAGAAAAAAAAAAATAGGATTCATTCTAAATACTATTTTTAGTGTTTATGTCATATTGTCCCCAAGTCTGTCATAAAGTGGGATTCCTGTGTCACATGTTGTGCTTTGAGGAGCATAACCACCTCAAACAAGTGAATGGTTTGTTATTCTGATGTCTTGGAAGACTTGAGTTCCAGTCTTTTGACTGGATTATTGACAATAATCAATGTGCATAAATCAAAGTTTGCAAGCTTTGGGCTCTGAAACAGGCTGATTAACTACTAATATTGCTCACCCTTCACAACTTTAAAGTAATCTGAAACAGGTGACTTCGAGTGATCTACATTTTTCTAACTGGAAACTTCAATATAATGTGATCGCATGAGAGGAATATAACATAGTTTCTATAATCCACAAGTCTCGTTGCTGTTTGATAACCTTGTTTAATCACTTGTTAAATCTTTTCATAATCTATCTTCCTAAATGAATTTGTGTATTGTGTTTTGAATTCAAGAAAAACTAGAACAAATAGGAAATAACTGCTAGTTACCCTGTTGTGAACATCCGTTGTATTCATTTTACTACCATAGAGATTCTAGTTATTTACCTTAAGAGTAATAGTCATTAATATCTGTAAACACATCTTTAACCCTGTGAGTCTGAAGTAAATGTAAAAACATCTCTGAGGAGATATACTGCCTGTTTTGTGTCTATAATGAATGGGTTCAGCTGGAAGCTGCGAAAGACATATCTAACATCTAGCTAACTCCAGCCAAGGCAATGGGGATTTTTCCACTGATTCCCATGAGCTTTGGACTCAGTCCCTAAATTCTTACAGCTCAGGAGGAGAACAAAATAGTATGAAGTGGTTTCCACAAATATTGCTTTAGCAGAACTTCAAGATTTCTTTTTTAAACTCAGCTTTGGTGAGGAAAGCAAGAAGAACAAGTAGCATCTGCATGGAGAACAAGTTGGCAAGAATTCCAGTCTGCCACTTTCCAAATTGTTTTAGAAATGTTTGGCACGTCTCTGTCACAAATTATAGCTGATTATAATTTCACAGTATGTGCAAGCAGATGGAGGAGATGAATTGGGGAAAAGTTTCACCCCAGACAAATTAATTATTAGTAAGTATTTTCAGAGCAGAAGTTAAATATTAAAACTATGGTTTGAAATAAAAAACTATGAGATATTGAAGTAATCTATAACTTTGAATCAGAAATTTTATGAACAATTTGACAACTGGATGGAATATAATCTTCATAGATGAAAATATAACTCATACTAAAAGAGAATATATTTTATAAATTCTTAACAACTAGTCATTTTTTTTCAAGTTATCTATTAAATAAACAAGTTTATGAGCAGTTAAAACCAGAAAACATTCTTACCAGAGGTAACAATGGAAATACTTCAAACCTTTTTTTGCTCATGGGAAAACACCGATATTTAGCAGAAAGCTTCAGAAACCTAGATTCACATTCACCCTATTTTGTATGCAATTCATATTCCAATGTTTGAAATGTTACCTGTTATCTATCTATACTTTTGGAAGCCAGGATGAAGACACTAGAAGGGAAAATATGTTGGAAATGAGGAGAGAGCAGAGAAACAAGTCAAATGCTTCTGTTTGACAAAATGGGTGGCTTAAGGAGTCAGTAACATCCTGCTCTCTTTCTCATCCAGGAACTTGCAATCCTGGAGGTGAAACAGAGCCTTGCAAAAGTGGTGACCTAGATGATGCTGTACCTGGTGAACATCCTCTGGTTACCAGTGATGTTCTTTCTGTAGTCCTAAGCCTCAGTTGATCAAGTGGGTGAGAAAAGTGTAATCTTCCATAGGCATACATGGAATTCAGCAGTTGGTAAAGTAATTTTGCATATATCTTATGAAAAAAATTCCTTGGCAAGAAAAATTTGGCATAACTGAAGTATCATATTCAATCATGCCAAGTGCAAGGTCCTACACCTGGCTTGGAGCAATCCTAGGAAGAGCTACAGGTTGGGCAGAGAGGAGATTCAGAGCAGCCCTGCGGAGAAGGACATGGGAGTGGTGGTCGATGACAACATGAACATGAGCCGACTGCAGTGTGCGCTTGCAGCCCAGAAAGCCAACCGTATCCTGGGCTGCATCAAAAGGAACATGACCAACAGGTGAAAGGATGTGATCCTGCCCCTCTGCTCTCATGAGACCTCACCTGGAGTATTATGTGAAGTTCTGGTGTCCTCAACATAAAAAGGATATGGAGCTGTTGGAACAAGTCCAGAGGAGGGCCATAAGGATGATCAGGGGACTGGAGCATCTCCCATACAAAGACAGGCTGAGAAAGTTGGGACTATTTAGCCTGGAGAAGAGACGGCTGCATGGAGAACTTATGGGAGCCTTCCAGTATCTGAAGGGGGCCTATAGGGATGCTGGAGAGGGACTCTTCATGAGGGACTGTAGTGATAGGACAAGGAGTAACAAGTTCAAACTTAAACAGGAGAGGTTTAGATTGGATATAAGGAAGAAATTCTTTCCTGTTAGGGTGGTGAGATGCTGGAATGTGCTGCGCAGGGAGGTTGTGAATGCTCCATCCCTGGTAGTGCTCAAGGCCAGGTTGGATGAAGCCTTGGGTGGCATCGTTTAGTGTGAGGTGTCCCTGCCCATGGTAGGGGGGTCGGAACTTGATGATCCTAAGATCCTTTCCAACCCTAGCTATTCTATGATTCTAACTCATGTTTGAGATAAGCAGTATTAATCTAAGCATGTAAAAATTCAATATGGTTCTCCTGTACTTTTAAAGTATTTACCATGAACAGAAAATGAGAAGTGAAATGACAGCATTCAGCTCTGGGGCCCCTAGCATAAGGAGGACATGGACCTGTTGGACTTTGTCCAAAGAAGGGCCATGAGGATGCTCTGAGGGCTAGAGTATCTCTCCTATGAGACAGGCTGAGAGAGCTGGGATTGTTTAGCCTGGAGAAGAGAAGCTTTTAGGGTGACCATAGAGCAGCTTCCAGTGCTTAACAGGGCTGACAAGAAATCTGAAGAGAGACTTTTTACGACATCATGTAGTGACAGAGCAAGGGGGAAAGGCTTTAAACTGAAAGTGAGTATATTTAGATTAGATAATAGGAAGAAATTATTTTCTGTGAGATTGGTAAGGCACTGGCACAGGTTGCCCAGAGAAGCTGTGGCTGCCCCATCCCTGGACGTGTTCAAGGCCAAGTTGGATGGGGCTTTCAGTGACCTGGTCTATTGGAAGGTGTCCCTGCCCACGGCAAAGGGGTTGTAACTAGATCATCTTTTAGGTGCCTTCCAACCCAAACTGTTCTGTGATTCTATGACAGTATTTCTCAGAATGAGCAAAACTGAACTTATTTTACCATTTCACATCCTATTGTTGTTCCTTAGGATTTTTACATTTTTAAGATTAAGAATTTGCAGTTACTATACGGAGGCCAAAAGTGATTTAGTAATATCTAAATAGATGTGGAATGAACATGAAGTGAAAAGGAATGTATGAGAAAAAATTGAATATAAAATCTTGAATGCCATGGTAATAAAAGACCATACTGTGCTTACCATTATATACATAGATTTATCAGCACTCTAGTTTTCCTTATGATATAATCCAGCTTTAAGTACTTTCACTAATTGGACTTCATTTTTTTTTTTCAAGAGTTTGAGACAATCTGAACTATTTTACAAAGAAAAGTGCTTCATTGCTATGCTTTCAATTTTCTCTAGAAAATATTTTAATCAGCTGATGGTGCTTATGTGGTGTAGTATTTGTAGAGAGTCGAACACAATGCATATTCAATGACTCTTTCCTCTGAACAGAAGCTTTACTGGATCTTTGAGATTGTGTCAAAGGCTGGCTATGTTAAATATTTTAATTCTTCTTATAGGTTGATAGGAAGATGGATATGTATTAAAGTAACCACAGTAATACATCGTGCCAAGTTTTTTCAAATTAAAATCTTTACTGCTCCAGATGTTTAAACATGAAAATGTTAAGAGACGTCAACAGGCTCTAGAAAGAAACAATTTTCTAAATCAGTTTGGCCTTTCTAACACACAGAAAAATATTGGCTTTTCTTAACATTTAACAAATTTGATCTTTATTTTAAAAGAGATCTGTGTAAAATAGATGAGTTATTACCTAATGGTACATTTATATGCATTATGCTATATATGAGTCTAATTCCTTGTAATATTAAGCTTAGGATATATTTCATATTTTTTCAACATTGAACATGATAGGATCCTATATTTGGTCCAGGGTTACTACTTTAATATATGTCTAATATATTTTCTGTCCTTTGAATGACAGTTTTCAGTGGTAACAACAAAGAATTGTTATATGTGCTAAGGGAAAATGAAGATGCTCAAGGGAGTCATCTGGCTTTGTAGCACTTGCTTTCTCTCCAAGCCAGAGTGACTTGAGTAAGTTGTTTAGTTCACATTGCAACTGCTAGACATACACTTGTGGTCAGTAATTGTGTATAAGATGGTGAATAAGGGACTTCCTAGAAAAGCATGTAGTGACAGGACAAGGGGTACTGGCTTTAAACTGAAAGTGAGCAGATTTAGACTGGATATTAAGAAAAAAATCTTTAGTATGAGGCTGGTGAAGGACTGTCACAGGTTGCCCAAGGAAGCTACGGCTGCCCCATCCCTGACAGTGTTCAAGGCCAGTTGGACAGGGCTTGGAGCAACCTGATTTATTGGAAGCTGTCCCTGCTTATGACAGTGTGGCTGGAACTGGATGAGTGTTAAGGTCCCTTCCAACCAAACCATTCCATGTTTGTATGAAATTTGCTGTTTTACTGGTACTCATCTTGTCATACCTTAAAGCTAAGTTTCATGGAAGCTTGTAAATATGAAACATTAGTAAGGAGAACAAGTATGCTCCAGAGTTGCAGCTAGGTTTCCGTAAAGTTCAGTTTTGTTTTAGTCCTGCAAGACTTAAAACATTGCGGTGGGTAAGGTTAGTCTAGACAGCTACAGACAGGCTAAAATCCTGTTGATATATTTGTCAGTGTCCTGTGCACTTCAGCTCAGCCATTTCACCCAACATTCAATCAGCATGAGCTTTCTGAGCTTTGAAAAGTACAGTTGAGCTATCTGTATATTTTGAGTTTAGTAAATGGCAGTAAGGAAGTAACAATTTGCCAATTATGTTTTATTTTTACACAGTTTCAAGTTATTCGATATTACGATGACTATGATTAATGTGTCACCGTGTATAAACTCTGGGGTATGGGTGAAGACTATTAAAGTTGTTTACACTGGAACATACCATATCCTTCTTCATCTTTTTTTATGTTATATACTCTTAGTCAGACCTGCAAACACATTAGTAACTGTGTACATTAAATAAACAATACCATGACCCACCACGATAGACATCTGATTAGTATAATAAAGCAGCGTTTTACACTGAGTTCCCCACACCTACATTTAAACAACAGTTACTGCAGAAGATATTGATTAGCTTCATATTACTCTTCCCATACATTAGCATAACTAAATAAATAAAACATGAGATACAAGAAACCTGTAAGAACAGAAGGTAAGCATTTATTTAGTATTCCTTCCTTATCATTATTCAGAAATATATTACTGAGGTGCAAGCCATGTGCACATGTAAAACATGTACTTCAGTGTTTGTGTATATATACATATATCACAACAGGTGTCTAATTTTATGTTTCTGTGCTTAGTTTCTATGATTTTTCAGTAATTGTCCAGCAAATATAAAAGTATTAATAGTGCAACATATAAGTAATTCTAAATTAAGTTCTTCAGTTAGTAGGACTACCTGAATACTGGGGCTTCTTTTGCCTACATTATCTTATGTTGAGAACAACTTTAATTAACACCTCATAAAGCAAGCCAGCCTCTTACAATGAATGAATTTATTATACACAAAGGCCACATGTTTAAGAAGTCTCCACTGTATGTAAATTAGCTATGAACTATGAGCTAGATCTGCTAAGTACTACAGATTTCATACATAGTGGAAATAAAGATGCAAATCTCATAAAAATAAATTCAAATCTTTGTTACAAACACCCTGGAGAAAACTTTAACAAATCATAACTGTCAAAGGGATGGATGATGAAAGTTTTTGTCATGTAAAAGATTACAAATCACTCCATTGTTGCAAGCATCACTCTTTTATTTTCTTGGTTGTAGGCACATCATCAACTTTAATGATAAAAGCCTTCCACAAAAATAATTCTTAAGCCTCGGGAACAAACACCTCTTTGGCACCCTGAGAACATGTTCCACAAACATCATCAATCTCCTTCTGAGTATGATTTACAGCCTTTCCCTTTGGTAGGCTCAAGCTGTCCGTGTGCATGCCCCAGCAGCGTCACATTGGGATTCTCCTCCACTTTGTCCTCCAAACACACCACTCGATTAGCATGCTCACAGCCAGTTTTCCAAACACATTTGGAAAATAAGAGAAGGAAGTTTGAGTATAATCCCTTCCATGTGGACACGTCAGAAATCTATGGCTCAGGAGAGAGAAAAAGGGAAAAAATGCATACCTAGATTCAAACTCACAGACCAAGTTCTCAGTTCCAGAGAGATTTATTGTGTGCAGCCAGAAAGAATGCTTATGAAGAAGATGCAAGTCTCTCCCTGACTGTGTGGCTTCTCTAATTTATTTAATCACCTGTATCTACTAAGGGGCAGTCCATGCACCAAGAGAGCCAAATCACAGAGCATCATTTAGTGAGATTGGTTACCATCTGCGACATGACTTTTGTGCCAGGTGCTGCATATGTATTGAGAAAAAGGTTGATGAAGGCAGCTGTACTCCAGCTGAGACTTCTCTGAAGATTTAAGTGCTCTTTCATCCTTTGCTTTGCTAAGCTGAAGGAGAGGGATAGAATATGGTTGCTCTTTTCTGCTGAAGCAGCCTTAATCTGTCTCTTTGTGCTAGCCCTGTGGATAAGTGTATGTTCATTTAAGGGAGTGCAAAAGATAGGAAAGCCTGACTCATTGTATGTGTTGATGAGAGGCAGCAGCAGAAAGGTGGTAAGGCAGCAGAATAAAATAACAACTTAAGCCAGTGAAATTTAGCATCTGTGAGCGTAGCTCCCTCTTCGTGACTCACTAACTGAAATTTACTTGTGGACTGCAGGTGTCTGATAAGTGAACTCTTCCTGGCAGCTTTCTTTGAGTTTCAGGAATAGAGTATGTGAATCAGAGCTAAAGACATTTAGTGTTCTTTAGAAACTCTTAGTACATGCACTTACTAAGGCAGCTGTACATTCATTAATAATTGTTGCCTCAATTAAGCTGTGCTCACAGACAGAAAGACTATGTCTTTACCAGGACAACATGTAAACATAATGATTAGCTGTAAACACAGATGAATCTTTAATATGTCTACATTGAGTGAAACAGTAGATACCTATAAACCCAGTGATATTTATAGGGGAAACAAAATGAAGCAGGAGGACCCAGCAAAATAAATCTACAAATGCATTCATGAAAACTTTTGGATAATATCATAAAAGCTTGCAAATTAAGTGGATTGAACTTTCTATATAGGGTTTTCCAGAGTGCTTCTATGATGAAGGCCTAGTTTATATAATAAGATATTTAAACTATGTCTGTCTAGATGCCTGGACTTCAAGCTAATTTTATAGCTCATAGAAAGTTCTGGGCTTCTCTGAAGTGTGCTTGGAAGCCTTAACTTCTAATTTAATTATCTAAGCTAGAGACTCAAATACAAAGGACATAGAAGTGTTGGAACAAGGGCTACGAGGATGATCAGGGGACTGGAGCACCTCCTGTATGAAGATAGGCTGAGGAAGTTGGAACTGTTTAGCCTGGAGAAGGCTGTGTGGAGATCTCACAGTAGCCTTCCAGTATCTGAAGGAGGCCTATAAGGATGCTGGGGAGGGGCTCTTCACTAGGGACTGTAGCGATACGACAAGGGGTAATGGGTTAAAACTTAAACAGGGGAGGTTTAGATTGGATATAAGGAAGAAATTCTTTCTTGTTAGGGTGGTGAGGCACTGGAATGGGTTGCCCAGGGAGATTGTGAATGCTCCATCCCTGATGGTGTTCAAGGCCAGGTTGGATGAAACCTTGCGTGGCCTGCTTTAGTATGAGGTGCCCCTGCCCATGGCAGCGTGTTTGGGATCAGATGATCTTAAGGTCCTATCCAACCCTTACTATTCTATGATTCTATTCTATGATTCTAAAGTGCTCACGCCCATCTTCAAGAGCTGTTAGTGCAAACCTGTAACTATATCTGGTAGACTGCACTGTTGCAAGAAAAGTATTTGGGAATTATGTTTCCAAACGAAGTAACTTCTCACAGAGTTGTTGGGCACAAAGTAAGACTGATACTGTTAGGCCATCTTTAGCTAGGGCTGATCATGCACTATATGCTGGGCAAACAGAAATACACAGCAATTGTCTGACTATAGGTCATCTGGTGTTAAGCACCTTATTCTACTCCTTTGTGAATTTTAATCTTTACCTTTACCACTTTTATCTGTGTAATGGGGATAATATTTCTCTAATTTCCAGCAGTTCTGTAGAAGGAGATATATTAACTTCTGTTATCTCTAGGCGCTGTATGAAGATGAAATACATTCAAAATACTAAATATGAAACTGCTACGCAAGTGAACATTTCAGTCCATGGCTGATGATCTGTTTCAAAGCTTTCAGTCATGAAACCAGGTACTGATTGCATTATTAATAAGGCTGGAAGTTTTCCATCAGTAGTGGAAACAGTGTTTCTACTTAAGTGAATAATTTTTGAGTGTCTGCTTTTCAGAGCAAGTTCTGATTTTGTCCCCAGATTGAAAATATTAAAACTTCAAATATTAGAACTTGTGAGGTTCTTATGACAGATTTACACTTTTGTCACAGGAAAAACCAAACATTTTTATAATCTCTCATAATTATGTTACATAATTTTACATAAGGTAATGACACTTAATATGGTACTATTACCTTATTTTTGAAAACTTCAGATGATGAATTTTTGAACACTGAAAAGCAGTCCCTATGCATTAAAATTACTATTATAGCTATCAGACGAAATTCAGTTTTATTCTGTGTTCTGCAGTTAAATTCCTGTTTATTTTGGAGCAGTTATAGATTAAATTACCAATGAGTTTTTTAAAAGACAAGAATACTTGAAACTTTGCTGTTGTCCTGGGTTTAGCAGTAGCGGTCAATTTTTCTCCTTCTTAGTAGCTGATGCAGTTTTGTGTTTTGACTTTCGGCCTGGGATCATAGCTGATAACACTAATGGTTTTAGTTGTTGCTAAGTAATGTTTATTCTGACCAAGGACCTTCTGAGTCTCATGCTCTGCCAGGGAGGAGGGGAGGCCGGGGGAAGCAGGGACAGGACACCTGACCCAAACTAGCCAAAGAGGTATTCCATACCACACCATATCCTGCCCAGGATGTAACTGAGAGTTACCCGGAAGAGCTAGTACTCTGCAGGGTTGGAGGAGGGATCGGCCGGTGCTCAGTCGGGAAGGGGGTGGTGAGGTGCTGTATTCTCTTCCCTTGTTATTTCCTTTATCATTATTATTATTGGTGGTAGCAGTAGTGATTTGTGTTATACCTTAGTTACTAAACTGTTCTTATCTCAACCTGTGGGAGTTGCATTCTTTTGATTCTCCTTTCCATCCCTCCGGGAGCAGGGGGAGGGCAAGAAAGGGGGCTTGAGTGAGTGAACAAACTGAGTGGCTGGGTTTAAACCATGACAGCCATCACTACTCTTCCAGTGAATGGAATCTTATGCAGAATGGAGGCAATGCATAGTTTCTGGGAAAAAAAAAAAAAAAAAA
>NDXB01003235.1:22011-55608 GCA_002631895.1 Agapornis roseicollis | reverse complement strand
ATTTTGTTTTTTTTTTTTTTTTTTTTAATCCTGATGTTATATTAGAAAAAAAAAAAAATAAAGAAGATGGGAAGTTATAAAAGCTTCCCTTTGAAAGTTAGCATAAATATCAGCAAAACATGGTGCCTCATCTTGTCCCTACTGCAGTCTGTGAAGTATTTTCCATTGATTTCAATGGCAGAGGCTTCAGATTCTAACATTCATGCTGTAAAATGAGAGTTGAATGATAATTCGTTCTGGTTTCCTGTAACAATGTGGCTACAAGACCCTTCAATTAATTTATATCTGAAACAGAGCCTAAATTTTATAAAGTAATCTACAAATCCTAACTTGCAAATTGTGAAGGAGAGTAACTATATAACAGTCATCAGTGAGCTATTTACTCTTGCTAATAAAGATTCATAAAAACATCTAAAGTTATTTAACTTCAGTATTCAGTTATTTTACCAGCTAGACTGAACAGTTCATTATTTATCAGATTTCTGTTCTTCATGTGAATCTTTCAGGTTATCATAAAACTTATCTTGTTTTTCTATTATATATTTCTGGTCAAATGTGAACATCAATTACAGTCTTACTCTAGATGTATTGTTTATTCATGTAAAGATGGCTGTGGTCATATAATCGGGATATCAGAAAATAAGCTCACATTCAGTCAGTTACTGAGCATGATTCCAAAACATTTTGAAACCTGTCACTCCTCTGAATGCTGCTTTTTTCACATGCTCAAACACACATCGTTTGTTCATGCCCAGCTTAACAAGTGATAGGTCATTCTATACAGGTCATTTGGCAACAGTGACACTTCCTCCTCCTTACCTGCACTGATTTATTTTTTTTTTTTTTTAGTCCTTAAATAGCACAGGACCAAGAACTGTTCCAAAATACAGCATGTGTTGTGAGATAGCTAGTTTGGTATGAGATCTAGACATTAAAATGGAAGTGCAACAGCTGTGTGTTTGTATGGAGTATTGTAAACACTACAATCTTAAAATATAATAAAAAATCCTATACTGTATTACTTAAGGTATTGTAAAATTCATCCAAAGCTAAATAGAGTCAAGAGGAATCATCTAATTAACATTAATGTAACAATAAGCATTTTTTATTATCTTATTTAATAACACAGGAAATACTGAAATGTTTCAGCCTTCAGCAATACATAACCAAATGCCCTTTTCTCATGTGCTCCCTTTCTCCCAAGCATCCCTCAGCAACATCCTGTATGAGTTTCATCCACTTCTGCAGTGGATGGAAGAGATGGATGAAGTTTGTGCCTTAGGGATAGCTTTAAACCTGATCATGACACACTTTCAGTTTCCCAGTTTGACCTTGCTCAGCTACCAAAGGCCTTAGGGGCTGCAGAGATGGAGGCTGCCTCGGTACCACTGGCTCTGTTTATCTGTCTAGATCAGTGCACAAATCTAACAGAACTGTTTTGCCCTTAAACAGCCACAAATACCGTTGCATAGGCAAGCTAAGAGCCTCCTCCTGTGTAGGGATGCTACTGAGCCAAATGCTGGTGTTGCAGTGCACTTAGTCAAAGAGCAGTTTTATCCCAACTGACATTTCAGCAAGGCATACACAGAAGTTAAGCATTACTGTCTGTGGGAGAGGAAGATCAGCATCTCTTCCTGATCCTGGTTTTCCATTGTTACGGAATCTGCAGGACTTAGCACATGGTTGTAGTTATTCTAGTTCATGAATAGGATGAGAAGTTGGGAATCCAAAATTGAGAGAAAGATGAGGGGTATTTTAGGCAAAATGAGACTATTGAATAAAATAATGAGTTAGTCTGGACTAAAATAGGATTAGAAGAAGAGTGTTATTTGAATGGTGGTTAAAGTGAAGTGAATGGAATATGTATATCATTATGTATTATTTCATAATCAGTAAGACAGCTGATTTTCTGTCTCTTTCACCCAGATATAAAAAATACTGACTTTGTCACCTTTCTGAAAGTGAAGTGTATTGTAGTACAATTCCACATGCATAGGGTTTTATAAGCAATGCAACATCTGTGTCTGCAATTAAAGATTTACCCTCATGTCTGTACTCAAGATGCAAACAGGATAATGCAATTTATTTCTGACAGAATATGTAAAAAAAATATCTGTTGTGGAGCTAAGTCACTTCGTATTGTTCAAACTTCAAAGAATGCACAAAATGGAAACACTATTGTGCATGCAGGAGGCTGCCACAGGGATGTTTGGCACTCCCTTGTTGCTGAAGGTTACCTCCATATTAGAGTTATTTTCATAAACAAAGGTTAATCCAGTATTGTGGACTAGGAGTTTAGACACAACAAGCAAAGGAAAAAATGCTACTACTAAATTCAGTGGGCTAGGAAGTCATTCCTATTGTGGTTCCTGTTATAAATGGAGTCTAGAAACATTTGTTCAACTTTTAAATTGCAGAGCAGGATTACAAACTGAGTTAAAGTGATTTGCCAGAAAAACCTTTCCTAAAAATTCGAGTTACTGAGTATGAATAATTGCAGATGAAGACATTTACACTAGAAAACTACTTCTGTATTTTAGGGGTATGAGAAAATTGCTGGTTTTATAAGAGAATGGCAATTATTAAATCACTAGGAACTGTTTAAATGCACTGGATTGTGGATGTGACCATTAGCAGCATGAACAGGTAATATATATTTTCTTTCTTTCTTCTTCTAAAAATCTAATTGCTCTCTGCTATATCAAAAGGAAATTCAGTATCCTGAGTGATTTTCTGAGGTCACTAATTGTGCTTTAACTAATTTTCTTAGTGGAATTAACCTATGAATACTTTGTAATTCAGCTGAATAGGAAAATATTTTCTATTTCATAAGATTTTGCACAGGTTGAAAAAAGTTTAAAAATTTTGAAAATTCCAGAATGGTCATGAATTTGTATCTGAAAAAAAAAAAAATTACGTTTTGAAAGTACCTTAAAGAAAAGAAACCCTCAGTTCCTGGGAATACTAAAGAAGGGTTTTCTCAAGATCTTTCATCTAAGTTTTTCCTAATGTAGATATTGGAGTTGACCACTGACATTTTTATTTCAATGAAGCACCTTAAAACAAACTCCTGTTTAAGGTTGTGGTTTTTCTTTAAAACATTTCAGTAAAATGATTGCAAAATTGTGAATGTTTGAAGTGTTAATGACTGTATGAGGAGAGCCAAAGCATTAGATTACACAAAGTTTGGCATGATGCTCAATTTATAGAAGTCAAGTGAGATTTGCCAAACTGAAGCATGCAGGTGTCATGCTCTGCTTGTGCAGGACAGATATCATGATCTGGGCCTGTACTTGTGCTCCGTTTCCATCCTTATATTTGCATGTGAAAAAAATTTCGAGGTTAGGCACACGAACTAAATAAAAAATGTTGCTGAAATAAAAAGTTCTCATAATCGCATATGATGGTTTATTATCTCCTTGAAAATGCAAAGTTTCCTTATTCATGGAGATCACAAAACTACTTTATCTCTCTGATAACTGAGGGCATATGGTTGTATGTTGCAGTGAAAGATGAAGTAATAAATAAACCCACAAGCAGTTGGTTTGTTTAGCTATACCTAGAAGCTATATTAGGTCCATTGCATCTTTGCTGGACATGGTAAATTATGTACTATCCTTTCAGGATGTTCAGAAAATCTCTGCATGGGTCTGTAATCTATAGCCCTTCTGCCAGCTGGTTAATGTCAGCAAAAGGGCTGGTTTCAGTATGTTTCATTTCTCTCCTGGAGCATAATTTAACCAGCTTAAAGCTTAGTGAAACTAAACATGCTCTCAATACCCTTTACAGTCAGAAATTTGATAATCTCAAGAAATCTGAGGCCATGTGAAAACAAAAAACAACAAAAAAAGCTTTATTAGAAGAGTGGGAAGAATCATAAACTTTGGAACCAAAGCAACAGGATGGAGCTGTTGCTTTTACATGCAAGCATGTATTTACATGTTACAAGAAAAGAAAAACATCTTCTCTCACCTTCCAGTATTTTTTTTTTTTGTAGTAGCATGTATGGGGGCTATATGATATGGTGGTTTGGAGCCCTTCTAGCAATAGAAATTAGTAAATATTTTTTACCAGATCTGTTACCAGTAGCAAGAAAATAACTTGTATGAATCTTGTAAAACTTCATAACCATCCAGACCTTTTCTCAACTTCTACCCTGTGAGTACAGCAGAGATCAGGCCTATAATGGTAGGGCTATTTATGAGCGTGTACACCTTGAATGGTTTATCACACTGTCCCCAGTGCTACTCACACCCTTTATTAGTTAGATGAGATCAGAGCAGTCTTCCAGATGGTTTGATGACTAGCACTCCCCCCAGCACATTTCTGGGCCCTTGCTGCTAGTTACTTCCCACACGTGCTCAGGATCAGTTTGGGTTGAAGTAGGGGACAGTGTGTGTCATGCAAGCATGTTGCTCACCATCTGTAGAGGGGGAGGGTCACTACTGGTGACCTTTTAAGGAATTAGGCGATATTTCTCACCTAGCATACTGATGTGTTTTAGGTATTTGCATGTGTAGATTAAAAAAAATCAGCACAGGAGCAATCTAGCAAAGCTGTATAGGTACGGCTCGTGTCTTTCAGGCTTTGGGGTGACTGCAGTACTGGAGCATAGGCTTTGCTATGTGGGAAAAGCGCAACTGTCCAAACAGACTATCTCCTTTCATAGTCTCTCAATGTACACATATTTTAATGGAAAGAATAACTTCTCAAATATGATGGAAGACATAAATGTAGAAGGCTAATGTAAATTAAATTCTCTACAACTTTCCCCTTTAGCTCCTGACCATAGAGCTCAAATGCATGTACACTCCTGGATTCAGGTTGTGGTGGAACAATTAGATGTTTCAACTCTGGATAAATAAGCAGCTCTTCAAGAGCAAATCTCTGCCTGCTCCTCTCTGCTCTTTGCAAACCCAGGAATTTGTGAGTAGATGAATTTAGCAGCAGTGAAAGCATTACTTGATCAGCTTCACTGTCATCAGCAGATGTCACTGCAGCCATTAGTAACTAATGAATTGTTTAAGAAGATATAATGGCTAATTTGTCTGGTCAAAAAGACATAAATACAACTTCTGAAAACTGAATTCTATTAAGTCAAGAGAAAAACTCAAGCTCATTGTCTTTTAATTTTCAAATGGGATGATCTCCAAATCAGTTACAGATCTAAGACAAATTACCTGGTGAATTTGTGGCATCTTCTGAGAAGATGATGAGAAAAGAGTTATGAAATATTTAGGATGTCAGTCAATCAGGTGAAGAAACAAGAGAAAAGATTTTTATGATCTTAACATAAGTTGGCTCCTAAGGGACCATGAAATAATTTTGTCCTCCTGTTCTGCTCCCAGTGGGTTTTAACAATGAGTTCTTGTACCTAAAGACTTTATGTTTTGAGAGGCCAGAAGATATTTCATGACTATGATTGTTACTGCAGGTCCTCATTAAGGAAAAATTCCTACCTTGTCCTCACAAAAAAGTAGACACTAGACATAAAAATGAGAGCCTTTCTCTATGTATAATGAAACTTGTATCCTAATATTTAACCTAACCTGGACTAAGAACCCATATTCTGATTTATCTCTATTCACTATGGCCCAAAATATCAATCATCGAGTTCTATAATTTAATTCACAAAGTAGTATACTTTGTAGAATCCAATCTAAATATCGATTGACTTGTAGTCAATTACTTTTTCATATATCCTGTACAAATCATTGGGTGATAACAGGAGGAAAAGTGTGTGAAGCAAGAGAAATTTAAAGAAAACTTTAAGTCAGTCTGCCTCACTCTCTGATGGTGGTTTGAGTTACAAGTGGTGCAACTCTGCCTTGTATAATTTTTTCCTATTTTGTTCTGCTGTGGTTCAGTTTTGAACCCTGAATCTTGCAAACAATGTAAATGTCTTCAAATTTTAACAATATTAGCGGTCACTGTTCACCATCTGGGGGGAAGGGGAGGGAGCAGGGGTGGAGAAAGCAACAAAACCCCTCTAGCATTTACATTTCTAGCAATTTTAACATCATTAACAAGTAAGCAGGACATTTAATTATTCCTTTCCCAGGTAAAATAGTAATTAAGCACCTGTATTCTAAAGTGGGAAGAAAGACTGAGATTTTGGTAATGTCAGCTACTAACAGAAGGAGAGGGTGTGATAAAGGTGTTCAACTGTTTTAGTAAAAATATTCTCATATTAAAGATTCCTCGGGCATGAAACTGAAGTAATTAGCTCTTGTTTTTCTGTTAAGTCAGTCAGATTGCACTGTCAAAAAATAACCGTGCAAAGAAAACTTATCTGACATGAAGCTGTAAAAAAGTTAAGGATCTAGGGGTCAGTTCATCAGATGGTGTAAATCAGCTTGGTACTACGAAAATCAGTTGAGCTACTTAAGTTCACAATGGTGGAAAATGTCATTTCTCTGTATTGCTCATGTATGTTAAGAAAGCACCACTCACGGGCATAGAAAGAGCTACAGAAGGGGGAGTATTAATAAAGAAAATTGTGGATGGATATGTATAATGGAAGGAAGAAAGATGTTTTACCTTGCTAAATATTTG
This sequence comes from Agapornis roseicollis, assembly GCA_002631895.1. NCBI lineage: Eukaryota > Metazoa > Chordata > Aves > Psittaciformes > Psittacidae > Agapornis > Agapornis roseicollis. The sequence goes on along the minus strand of NDXB01003235.1, from coordinate 49,053 downwards.
CCTGAACACTTAAATCTTATCAAAGCACAGAAATATTTGTACACAGTTCCTTGTTTTGTTTTGTTTTTTTTTTTTCTGTATTGCTGTCAAAAAAGCTAAGAAATGGGATTTCTAAAAACCTAAATATTCAGAGTGGTTTAGATGTCAAACTTCAGGTATCCATCATGAATTATTATGTGAATTTTCAAAAATTAAAGAAAATAAAAATTAAGATTAAACTTAGTCTGTGTGAGGACTTGCACAGCATATTTGTTATGTTGTATCAAGTATTCCAGGCAAATTACTGTTCTTGTTCTATATGAAAATGTAATTCATTAAAATGTAATACAGTCTGCTGATTGCAACACAATGGTGACCAAACCTGGAGTTATGGCACTAGCCATAGACGATATATTGTGTTAGTCATGATGGGAAAAAAAATGTACTTCAGACAGAAACTTGAGGGATTTTTACTTCATCAATTAAATTACAGGAACAAAGTATGTAGCTTCTGTTTTTCGTGTAATATGAACTGTGCACAAAGAGGCACAACCTGGAATGGAATTTCCCTGTGGCAGCATACAAAACTCCAAAAGTTAAGGAGACAGCAGCAGGGATAGATGTCATGTCTTACAGTATACCAATGAGGAAAAAGACATAGAAAAAAAAATCTTTATAAAAAATGAAGAAATTCTATTACAGGAACATTTCCTCTCTATAGGGGATTGATTTGGAAAGTTGTGATGAATTACGTGCCACTGTAGTTTGGATTGTTTCTTAAATCATGTTTTAAAAATACAACACTATTGAGCAATATTGCTTAAAAGCTAAGACCACAATTTATATTAAGAGACAACTTTTTAGGGTGTAAGATTTAAGAAAGAAGACTTTAGAGAAAGAATTTACAATTTAAGGAATGGTTATCTTCCCTTGACAGACGAAAAAAGTGTCATTTAGATTTACTAATAGTAAACTTCAGGTCCTATTCTGCTTAACTATTGGGAGTGAATTATAGGGGAAAGGAGTAAAGTCTAGCAAGTCTTTTTGCCCTCTTGTAATTCCATTACCTATACAGGTAGTAGTAACCTTGCAAGGATTTTATAAATTTTTTTTATTTCAACAGGGGGGGAAATTACTTTTCAATTTCTCATAAGCTAGTGAAAACCCATAGTCCCTGGATATGAGAAAATACTTTGAAACTGAGCTGTGTGCTCCTTAATCTCTTAGACTTTTTGTTTATACACTCTTGTATAGTGCTTTTAGAATATATTTCAGTGTTGCATTTCAAACAGCTTATCAGAAAAATATTTAACAAATTCCTTAGAATCATGCACACACACAAAAAAAGTAAAAAAAAAAAAGAAAGGATGTCAATATCTCTCACTCTTTCAGGAAATTTCAACTATACCTGTGTCAATATTGATAGGTTCGGTACTCTTTTTAGTCTTTTAGTCTTTCCTTAAAAATTTACAATACTGGAAACTGTAGGGCATCTCCAATCAATCCAATCAATGCACCTTACTATTCTAAAAAAAAAAAAAGACAATATATATATTTGTATTTCAAAGAGTAGATGTATTCTTACACTGTACTATAATGAAATGTGGCAGCTATATATTTTTCATTAAGATTTTCGTATTGATCCCTATAAGTGTATTTAATATAACTAACATTCTAATGCTAATCTGATGAGAATATGTAAGGATAATTATGATCACACCAGCTGCATTAACATCTAACAAGTGGACATTACTCATTTTAGTCCACTGTAGTTTTAGTTGTTTGCAAATTCAGAGTGATGGCAGGTGGGTATTGACACTAGTGTGATGGCCTACTAATAAATTTCCTCAAATGGCAACTGGTCAATCTGTAGTATGAGCTCTAATACAAAGGAATTGTTAGAGGCAAAGCAGTGATATATAACATCAAACTAAGTTAGCATGTCAAGCAGCATGGTGTAAATCTTCTCATGTATCACTTTTATTTGCTGAACACAGTAATTTCCACTGTAAAGAATATTGTTGGTCTTTCATTCTTTTTCTCCATCAGATAGCAGCAAACATTCAGAAAGCCAGAGAGGCACAATGCTCATTTTCAGGAATTACAGTTCATACTTACTACTCAATGTATTCATTCTACATGGTTTCAAAAAGATCAGGGTAATATTACTCTGTTATCTCTTTTTCCTCTTGTCCTGGATTCAGCAGTAGCAGTCAGTTTTTCTTCTTCTTAGTAGCTGGTGCAGTGCTGTGTTTGTGACTTTCAGGCTGGAAACAGCGCTGATAACACCAGCGTTTTTTGTTGTTGCTATGTAATGGTTAGTCTGAGCAAGGATTTTCAAAGTCTCATGCTCTGCCGGAGAGGGGAAGAAGCTGAAAGGAAGCAGAGACAGGACTCCTGACCCAAACTAGCCAAGGAGGTATTCCATACCACAGCAGTGGGGGATGTTACTCGGAAGGGTTAGATCACTGCTTGGGTTGGGCTGGGTATCTGCCAGTGGGTGGTGAGGTGGCATATTCTCTTCCCTTGTTGTTTCCCTTATCATTATTATTATTGGTGGTAGCAGCAGTGATTTGTGTTATACCTTAGTTACTGGGCTGTTCTTATCTCAGCCTGTGGGAGTTACATTCTTCTGATTCTCCTGATTCTCCTCCCCATCCCTCCGGGAGTGGGGGAAGAAAGGGCAGGGGAGTGAGTGAGTGGCTGCATGGTTCTGGGTTCCGGGCTGGGCTTACAACACCTCTGGACAGCACCAACAATATGACTACATCATAAGAGGTCTCTATGCTGTTTGTGATATTTTTCATGCAAAATAAGTTTTAGTGCTCAGCATTATTCTCACAGGACTCGCTCTCTTTGCCATAGAAACAGTTGTTAAAAAATTCTTTTCTTTGAGTAAAAGTGCTTCTTTTTGAGCTTCACCAAGCACATTGTACAGAAAGNGTGACACAAGTCACAGATGTCAAGTTTGTTAGAAAATAATCTAAAATATTTGCATATTTATTTTGCACAGAATACAGCAACACCAAAAGAATCTCAAAACAAAAATGCACGCAATATGAAAAAAAAAATTAAAAAAAAAAAAAAAAAAAAAAAAAGAGTTAAAAAAAAAAAAAAGGACCTATATCACATATTTGGCTTACCAATGGTCACAGCTATGCTAATATAGAGAAATACTAATCTGTATTTTTACACTCAGAAAGGATTTTGGAAGAGAAGGTTGCTTCTGAAAAGGGTACATGCAACAAATATTAGCTGTAAATAAATAAAAAGTTGAGGAGCCTTCTAAGAAACATTTATGTATGCAAATGCACCCACTCATGTAGAATAGGAGGCTGGGCATGCTGTATTTACCCAAAGCACTATTTTGTGCCACATTAACCAAATTCTTGTTAAAGATTGCTTGTGTTTCTTTCTCTGTGCTCTAATACCAGAGCACATAAGCTGCAGAAAATATTTGAATTTGTTGATTTTTAGTAAATTTGGAAATTTCAGAAATCTGTTAGGGGGTTGGTTGCTTGTTTCATTCACAAGTTAGTATAACAGCAGGCCCTTTTTCAGGTTCAATTGCTAGATTCCTCTCTTAAATGAACAAACTAAAATCCAATATATGAAACCTTGTCGTTTTATTTTTAAACTGATATTTGCAAGTCTTATGCTCATTTGACATCCCAGAAAATTTGGTTTTGTTGAGTCACTAATTCAAGGAAATGTGACAATATTTCTATTATTAACAAGTTAGGTACATCATGTCTACAAAATAAGACCAGAGAATTTCAGAATTAAATTGTAAAGACTTGTAACAAATCTTACTCTGTTTTAGATATTGGTTAATAAAACTGCTTGATAAATTAACTACTTTATATCTTTCTCTTTTTTTTTTATTTTAGTTACAAATTACCTTTTTCCAAAAGGTGAATTTCTAGACTTTTGACAATAACATAATAAAAAGACCTGAAATTGTTTGCTAAAATATATTTAAAAATTAGTGACATTGAGTTGGATTCCCCTCCCTCCCCCGAGGAATAATCATTGAAATTTTATTATGTTTGAAAGGATTAAGCATTAGAGGATATTAATTATATTAAAATTTATTAATTAAATGTTTATTGCATTTCAGCACTCTGTAATACTATGTGTCCAAGAAAAAAAAAAAAGATCAGATTTTGATCTGGATCACAGATTCTAGTGAAACCAAATCTCTTAAAACATTGTGATGACATTTAGGCTGTAAGATTACTATATAATGACTTGAAGTCCAATGAAGCAGGGACACCTCACACTAAGCCTTGGGTGACATGGTTTAGTGTGAGGTGTCCCTGCTTATGGCAGAGGGGTTGGAACTAGATGATCTTAAGGTCCTTTCCAACCCTGTCTATTCTATGATTCTGTGATTCTATGAAATTAATTTGCAAATGTAAGTGTACAGTTTGACAGGCTAGAATATGGTTGTTTCAGACACTATAGCATTTTTATGTGACATATTCCTTCTGGATAGTCTGATGGAAAGAATGAGGCTGTTAGAGATACTTGATAGAAGTTAGATTGAATTTATTTCATTATACCTAAGAATTAATAGATATAACTCAAGCTGTAATTTGCCTTTTTTTTTTTCAATTTATCAGGTGGAATCTTCTTTACAAGGGTTATTTTTAATTGTAGGACCTTGTAGAAGAAAATAAATGCTTTGGAGCGCGGCTGTGATTCCATTAATATCTGGAGTGTGAAGGAATGGGGACGAAAAGCTGGTGGAATGATGGTCCTATCACCACCTCTTCCACAAGGCTTGTTGTCATGGTTTAAATTCAGTCAGCCACGCACTCTCTCTCTCACTCCCTTCTTCCCTCTGCTCCTGGAGAGATGGGGAGGAGAATCAGAAGAATGTAACTCCCACGGGTTGAGATAAGAACAGTCCAGTAAATAAGGTATAACGCAAAACCACTACTGCTACCACCAATAATACTAATGATAAGGGAAATAACAAGGGAAGAGAATACAACCACTCACCACTCACCAACTGATACCCAGCCCGACCCGAGCAGTAATCTAGCCCTTCTGGGTAACTGCCCCCAGTTTATATAGTGGGCATGATGTGCTATGGTATGGAATACCTCCTTGGCTAGTTTGGATCAGGTGTCCTGTCTCTGCTTCCTCTCAGCTTCCTCCCCTCTCCAACAGAGCACAAGACACAGAAAGTCCTTGGTCAGTGTAGACACTACTGAGCAGCAACAAAAAACATTGGTGTTATCAGTGTTGTTCCCAGGCCGAAAGTCAAAAACACAGCACTGCACCAGCAATTAAGGAGGAGAAAAAATGACTGCTACTGCTGAACCCAGGACACTTGTATAACAGGCTGGTTATGTGAAACAGGAAAAATTATACTGGTCTGAACATACATCCTTTGCTCAAAATTTTGACAAGGCAACAAATCCTCTGTGAACTGCAGAAGAAATGCCAAGATAATACACTTTTGATTCTTTATTTGATGGGAAGATGCAACAATATAAAGGAGGGAGTAGCTTGAGTAAGTGGAAATTATTCAGATGAGATTGTTTAGCACCAGCAGAAAATAAATCAGATGAAATGATACCAGTATGAAAGGTTATTATTTCCAAACTTTTTTCTAGTTCTTAGTAAGTTCAGTTTCTCCTTCCTCTTGTTTTCTTGTATATGATCGTGTTGGATTAGATATTATTGTATGTCATTTGGTAGTTGTGTGGACATCCTTATGATATTTCATTTTATTTACTGAAGTATACAAGTGCAGTATAACATGCTGAAAATGATACTTCATCAACTATAGATCAAACTTTATCTGTAGAACTCCTGTGCTAAAGCTGAACTGGTCTATCTATTATAAGTCTTGATTTGGAAGGTTTAAATGTTTCAACTTTTTCTCTCTTGGCACAGTCATATTTTATTTTACTGGGTTTCCAAATACCTAATTCTCCATTCAAGGTACTATAGTTCACTAGCAACAAACTACCAACCCACTCTTGTCTTTTCAATTTTTCACTCATTTTCTTAGTCTGTACATTTTATATCCTAGTGAATTCTTATCTCCCTGGTCCACTGCCATAGATTTATGATATATAACAAAGCTTCATCTGTGAAATGTCAAAAATAATGAAAAAAAGGAGAATCATAAAAGAGAAATTGGCCACAGCCACTTCCGTGAATCCAAAGCTCTTAGACTTGTGTTCATCATCAAACCTTTAGCTAGGTGGCTTTTCTGTCACCTGCACTGCAGCTCTGCCGTCACTTGCCAACAACGTACTGCCCAAAAATGAACACTTCTGGAAGAATTTTTTTGTGCCAGTACTCACTATAAGATAGAGAAAAGACTGCACATCAATAAGGGATCACTCTTCTTTTTCAGTTATCACACGGACTTTTCAAGTGTACAGACAAAGTTAAAGGAGAAGGTGACATAAGAGCACGCAGTAGTTATAAAAGAGGAGCTGTAGGTAGGATTAGGAGATTTATATGGAGTTTCAGACTTTTTCAGGAAGGTCATTGTAGGTTTATTCCTCACTTTAGTTACTACATTTCATCAAAGTTTCAATAATCAATTCCTTTTCAAAGATTATATTTCTTCCATTTGCATACGTGATACTCCCCTGGGATGAACTGATGACTAGCCTTTTCACCAGTAATAAATAGAAAATCTTCAGTGTCTCTTGATATTAAAACAAAGTGTCAGTGGAAAAAAATGTGAGAAGGGAGAACAACAGATGATGTTCTTGTTTAACAGTTGGATTGAAACTGAAAAGCTGGAGCGAGAAAGAAAGGAAGAACTAAAACATGTTGTTCACCTTAAAGGATTAAAATACTGAAGAAATAGGTTTATTCCAGCAAAAGTAGGGAGTGTAATAATTCTCTTAAAAAAAAAAAAAATTAAAAAAAGTCAGCATTTATCTGCACAGTGATGTGAGACATTTGACCATTATTTTATCAGAACTGCAAGGCAGTTATCAATGAGAAAAAGACCTAATTGTGATAATCCCCCTGGAAAAAAATTATACCTAGAATAAAATATACTACTAAAAGGCATCACTACTCCCCTGTGCATGTGTATCTATGCAGTTCTTTCCTTGCAGCTACAAACACTGAATGTACTTCAGTAAAAAAAAACCAAACACATTATATTTTCATTAGAGTTATGAATGATGCAATGAAAACATGTTAAATTCACTGTAATATCCTCACGGCTTTATGGATATGACACTGGCTGTTCTATGCCTTTCCCATTCCTATATCCCATGTCATCAGGATCAATTAATGATTTTTAAATGGGCCACACACATGTATTATAGGCAACCTGAATTTCCAGCTACTGTGCCATGTGGATTGCGGCCTACTCCCAAATCTCTGACCCATGAATTTGCTATTTCAGCAAATGTTGCCAGAATTATTGGAAGTCCAGTGTGAAGTGTACGTTTGTAGTTCACAACAGTGTATACCAAAATTGAGCAATTAAATAGAATTTCTTTTATCCTTTGAAGTGTAAAAAACCCAATAAAAATTGAAAAAAATTAGTAAATGCAGCATCAGAACTAGCAATTTTATTGAATAGGAGAAGAAAACAAAACCCATTGAACTGATAGAGCTACAGAATAAAAAATCTGGACAGTCAATGTCTTCATACCTTGAGTAAGTCAAGGCATAAATAATAATCAGAAGAATTACCTGACTATTTGTGGAACAATAAAATTAATGACACCAAGTAAAAGTGCCAGCAACTACATGTAAATTAATCTACCTTATCACTGTATAATGAAAGGGACTAAAATTACACTATACACAGTGGGTTGGTAGCCAGCCTTTGAAGCTGAAATCTCAAAAAAACATCTAAGCACAGGTCACCATTGGTGTTCTGTGGTTGGAATACCAAACAGATTTACTTTCTTTACCAGCCTTAACTAGCATCATTTTCTTCCTGAAGTGGAAAACAACAAAATACCAGGTAAACACATAGAGGGATTTTTCTTGGTAAGGGTTTCTTTTTTCTTTCTTCAGTCATACATTTACCTTGCCCTTTTTGTGGGGGTATCAATAGGTACAGTATGATATTGAAAAGCATGAGTCTGGGTCTTGTGTGCACATATAGAGAAATTTGACTCCTGAGTCATGCTGTACTTGAAAATGCTCATTGGATGCTTCATATATATTCATTTCATCTTCCCTTCTTGTCTGCTTTAGTTCTCTCTCTTGGGTCTCAGCATCTGATTACAAATCCATACTCCCTGCTCCCTTCCCCAAGACCAAATCCTATTTAGAACATATTCAGGACACAGCTCCTGAATTTAAAGCAATCTGTCATTTTTATGGGAGTTTTGACTGATTTTTATGGGAAGCCTAAGGGACAAATGGCATGCAGCATGCCAGAGTGAAGTGATTAGCCTGCCAAACTTGGAATCTCTAGTAAACACCCATTGCTGCTCTAATTAACTTACTACATTCACCATTTGCATAAATAAATTGCTTAATTGAAGCTTCCTGAATGCATGACTTTGCACAAATTTTGTGAGACCAAAAAGTGTCTGAAAAGGCATAGTGAATTTTATAGATTTTATAAACAACTTCTTCCTTTTATGGAACCCTCATTCATAAAGTATTTACCAGTACTTCGATAGGTTTACATAAGATTTTTTTTTTCTGTTTTTGAATTATGAGATTTTCAAACAAGATATAAATGCCACATCTTTCCAAATTAGATTTTATAATGAATAGGTCAGTGCTTCTGTAAGTACTCAGTCAAGATATGGCAATCATACCTCATTAGTGAGTATCTTTCTAAGACTTCACAAGAATCTCTTAAAGCATTTAATGGACACTATAAAGAGATGCAGCTGAATCCCTGCATATTTCATGAGAAACAGAAAGACAAAGGAATTCTCAAGCCTACAAAAAAAAAATTTTAGAAGTTAAATTTTAGTGCAACAACCATAAATAGAGTACAACATAACTGGGAAAGGAAAATCTCATTTGTGTAAATCACATTGCAACCACCCTGCTAAGATTAATGCTTTAAAAGAAATTGCATCATGAAAAAAAGATACAAATAGCAAGAGTGGAGTTTTGGAAACATCTTGGGCATGCCCTGTCTTTCTCCGTTTCTCTTGTTCTGGGAATAGCTTATGCTACAAAAATAACACATCCTGAAGTAATTGCTCACTTACAATTAAGAACAAAGCAGCTGGGGGAAGAATTCTTTGGTCACAGGAGAAATCAAGATGAGTAAATGCAATAAAATAAAATATCCCCTTGCTTGAAAATTGGTTTCATAAAAGCTAGATAAATGTGGATATTAAGCTCGACTTCCATGCTAGCCATCTGCAAGCAATTTCATACATGTGGCTGACTTCACCATTCAGTACCTAACCTGGCAAGATCAGACCAGAATGACTTCTCCTCCAAAATCAGTTAAACAGATCATAACATTTCAGAGTGATTCATCAAGGGAAAAGCATAACTTCAGTTAAAGTGACTTTAGCTGAAGTAAATGGTACTAGATATTTCTAAACCCAGCGTATGAAAAATGTAAATAACAACATTTATTTATTGTTCCAGGATAACAATGATGGGTGGAAAGATCAGGATTAAAATGTTTTCTGTAAGCCATTTCTTACTGAATAGAGGTCTGCTGTGTCACTCATCTAGTTGGTGACAAAGCTGTGCCATGATATTCTGAGATCTTGAGCTAACAGAAAAACTTTGAATTATGAACATTTCTGGAATGTGATGAAGCAATCTAAGCAACCCAGGAAACCTTTGTCAGCTACCTTCCATAAGAGTAACTCCTGTCTCCACTATTATCCTCTAGAAGCCTTTGAAGCAAGATTTGAATCAAATCCTAATGGAGCTGATGATATCTCAAGGCTTTCTTCAAATATGGCAAAGACAACATAAACCTGCTGTGACAAATTTCACAGAGAGCAACGTTCAGTTTGTGATCAGAATGTGGTTTGGTACAGCCCTATGCAAATCCAAAAGTAGGAATAATCAGCATGGGAACTTCATGAGAGTCTGTTGCCAGATTCAGGGATGCAGATATGAGATTACTAAATGACTGAATGTAGAATTGGAGCTGCAAGCTGCCAGTCATCCTTACAGAGAAAAGCCTTTTTTAATTTTTGCTTGAAATACCTGAAAAATCAAAGGCATACTAAAATCACAGACAGAAAAAAACCCAACAAAACAACAACAACAAACAGAGAGAAAAGACAGCATAAATATAAACATTTCTCATTGAAAGATGATGCAAGTTATGATCAGGTACTTCTTTCGTGGCACCAAAAAATGTATTTTTTTTCAAAACTTTTGTTGAAAAGTTTTTTTTCAGTTGCAAGATACTATCTGCTGAAAAGGAGGAAAAATCTTAAGAAAAGTGACTTCCATGACTCTTAGGGAAATGTGAGATTCAAGTTCCTGGCCTGATACAAAGTGCTTTCATTAAAGATAGCATGTGAGGCTATTCTGACCAATAATTCCTCCATTTTCTCATGAAAATTCTCAGAAGGGAAATATTTATTTTTTTTCAAGTATAAAAAGGTATGGTATAGGAAAGCTGTTTCCTGTGGAGGGCTGTGCCATAAGTATGGTTTTTCCACTTGCAGGCATGGAAAAAGCTTTAATCTAATTAGATAAGTGTGTAATTTTCTGTGCACAGAGGATAGTTCAAAAATGGCACACATGAATTAAACTGGAGACTCCTTACCAACTTGATTAATCAAAATAAACCATTTTTAGAGTGTGAGCACACCAGATTTTTATTTATTAAGGAAACTGCTGTAATTCTGACAGACAATGTGATTGAAAGACACTTTCAGCACAAAAGTTATTAGTTACTTTAAATCACCTTTGGTGTTGATTCAAACTGAGTTAGCTGACTTGGAACAGAAGTTGTATAGAAGCTCCTATACAAGCTATTTATCATGAAGGGAATGCCAACTGAATGAGTAACTTCTCCAATGTAGACATTGAGGCGGTTAGCTGCCTATGCTATTCATGTGTTGTCAAGACTTGATAGTCAACGAAGCTTAACAGGAAACTCATCAGTTCTCTCAAATACTTGATGTTGTATATTACATAGAAAAGTCCTTTGTTACATCTATTACTTTGTACTTCAATAATGATATCTGAGAATTTTGGGACGTTTAAAAAAAATTTGTTCCCTTTATATCGTATTTTAGCAAGGCTCCCATTATGTTACCTTTTGCTGTCTCTGCATCAGGTATATTCTAAATGACAGTCTGTGCAGGACAGACCTTCAGGTCTACAACTTGACATAGTCAATATTTAATTCTTAAAAAAAAACCCAAACAACATAATGTATTATAAAACTTTCTACCATAATGAAAAGCAAAACAGGAACCTTCAGAGGGAAGTGATGCTTGAAATACAAAATACTGATTTTTATCTGCCTGTAAGATTAGTTAAACATGAAGTATAGTTAAAAAATTCTCCAAAGAAACAAAAGCTAGAATTAATCAACATGATCATCTTCTTCATGGAGATAAAAATTCCCTCAGGAAATAATAGCAGTTCCATATTTATTTCATTCTGAAGTGGAACAAAAAAAATAATTCTTACCATTTCCTGAAACTTTTTCTGCATCATATAAGGGTTGGAGTGTTTTTCTTCAAAATTTTGAAATGCCATGGGCATTCTCCTTATTTTCTGTTATTTTTTACTGATACCACTAGCCACCAGCAATAGTAAGGCTCAGGCATAAGCTCTCACTATAGGCAAGTATCCTCTGCCTGCAGGGTGACAGAATAGATGGCACACCCTGCTGCCCACCATACAGCCCAGGGGACTGTGGGGCCCAAAGACCTGCATTGTTGCTGTCGCAGTAGCTGCCAAGCCATGGTGCAGGAGGCAGAGGGACACTGCTTCTGGCATTGTTTCAGGAATGATTCCAAGTAGATATTCTGCAGACAGCAGCTCCCTCCCTTTCATATCCCTCCGCAAACCCAGCCCAGCAACTTTGCCTGAATAATTGCCCCTGTGAGAAATGGTCTCACCCAGAGACATGAGTTAGTCACTGAAACATAACCAGTTGCACCAGTGGAATCTTGGTGCACTCCTGCTCCTTTGATCTCTGCACCAAGCGCTGACTGAATATTTTCATTACATTTGTGAAATTCACTTACGGATGCTCTGATGAAGTCACTGGAGCCTGTGAAGTTCAGCTGGGCTAACGTGCACAGCTGGGCCAGCAAGAAGGTCCCTGACTACTTTGCTCTCACGCCTCCTTCTCTCCCACCTGTAGACACTTCACGACTCTCTAGTCTCTCTTTTGGTTCTTATAATGGATCTAATAAAGGAAGTGCTGACACAATCTTCACTACAGCAACATAAGTGCTCCCCTCAAATAAGGGGAAAAGTAGGAATATAAAAATGGCTTTCTTTGTTCAAAATAGAACAAACCAGATGGTTTCCCAGACTATAGTATCTGAAAACTCTTTCACTGATTCCAGTGTGTACAGTATAATAAAAGTGTTCAGGGGCCTCTAACTTATTATAAGGTATTTTATTGTCTTTATTCACTGGTCTGGATATTTGCCATGACAATAGTTGAACCATGAAAAATGCATATTTCTTTAAAGAATGTTATAGTGCAGTTTTTAGGGAATTGATGGTTTAGTGTAATGGAAATGATTTTCATTAATTAACGCTTCGGGACAATTAGTACAGTTGAATAAATAAAACTATTTTATACATAAAATGTGTATGGTATTCAGCACTATCTTTCTCAGAGCAACATTAAACCTAACCAACACTTCTAAACTAGAAAAAGTTTGTATATAAGGAATAGATATCTGTGTAGTTGAACATTTTTCTTAGTGTTTTTACACTATATACTTTGTGATTAGGAGCAGAAAACAATTATGCTTTCTATTAATTAGACGTATGAAGGTAATTCTATTAATTAGACGGATGAAGGTAAACTACTGTATCAAGTTGAGGCTGATAAACGGAAATAATTATACGTAAAAAAAAAGAAAAAAACAAAAAAAACAAAACCAAAAACAAAGTAAAGGAAACCCCATTCAAGCGAAAGTTACAAGGCCCTCTTGTAAACTTTTACTCAGAACAACTGCACCTCTGAAGCTGTTTAACTAGGGAGTATTATGAATAATCACCATATTGGCCCCAGATATACACTCTCTTCCCCAGAATAGTAATAAGGAGGAAAAGATAGCTGTTCATAAACACATCAGTGCAGCAAGGGGAAGCTTTCAGCAATCCCGGGTGTGCAGAGTTTATAAGTTGTAACAAAAAAAGGGAAAATGTGCGTAACTATTACTTTACTCTTTTAAAATGAAATTAGGCAATGTATCAGTGTTGTATAGGGAATAGGAACAATTTTGAGGAATGCACAAGCCATGCACAAGATTTCTTCAATCTGTAATTTCTATGAAACAGTAAACTATATATTAGTAAAACTATCATTCTGCATTAAATGTTTCTTCATTTACCCTGTCACCACCTCATCCCCATTAGCACTGCTTCCAAATGTTCAGGTGCTCAGGCACAGGCAGGGACAAGAACGTAGCACGCATTAACGTGCATCAGGAATACCATTATGACAAAGTCATGTTTTTATTTCTCTAGAGAAAATAAATTGAAAGTCAGCATTAATGTTTACATGACAAGATAGACCACCATGGGACTGTGTTTGAAGATTCAGACAGCAAAATTAAAATATATTGCATACTGGACAGGGTATTTCAGGCAGGTGGTATTTTCCTGACACTCAAGTTAGAGTATGAGTAAGAAAACATTTGGTTAACTAGCCTCCCTCTCCACTATAGCCCTTCCCAATGTCATTAGCTGAATATTGTCCAGCACTGCATTTGCGTTCAGTGTGGAGACTGGTCCTTTTGAATGTGTCACCATGGCATGCATGTGATCTCCAGGATGAAAGAATAAACCAAAACTAATCTAGAAAACAAATGTCTTGGAAGAACCATTTATATATGCTGATAGATCCTCACCCTTCTCCATCCCCTCACAAAAATGTTGTATGAACTGGAGAGACAAAAAGTTTTTTTGCAGAGATCTATGGAAGGCTTTCTACTGGTGAGCTTTAGATAGTAAAATCAGATCAAACCACTACTACTCATTTATCGTAATCTAGCAGTCCATTTGATCTCTGCTGCTGGTAGAAGGGAGAAGGAAGCAAGAGAAGTTCGGGTTTGGTGGGAGACAGCTAAAACACAGGCAAAGGGCACATAATGTCAACACTGTACTTAACCTATTAACAATCTAATGAAGAATAAACCATAATTAATATATTTTAGGAATCTTTTCAAATTTCAAATTCATCTTCAGAGAGATCTGTATTGCCCTTTTCTAGACAGTATATAGTATACAGCTGTGCTAGTTCTGTCTAGTTCATTTTCTTCATAGTAGCTAGTGTAGGCCATGTTTTGAATTTGTACTGGAAACAGTATTGAATATACAGAGATATTTTCTTTATTGCCGAGTAGTGCTTATATAGGGTCAAGGCCTTTTCTACCTCTCACCCCACTCCACCAGAAACTAGGCTGGGAGTGCACAAGAAGTTGGAAGGGGACACAGTCAGGACAGCTGACACCAACTGACCCAAGGGATATTCCATGCCATATGATGTCATGGTCAGCATAGAAAGCTAGGGGAAGATGAAAGCAAGGTGGAGAGGGAGGGAGGTTGGGGCTGGGGGGGTGGTGGTGGTGATGGTGGTGGTGTCATTTTGAGTGATGGCATTTTGTCTTCCCAAGTAACAATTTTGCAGAATGGAGCCCTGGTTTCCTGGAAATGGCTGAACACCTGCCTGCTGATGGGAAGTGGTGAAGGAGTTCAATGGTTTGCTTTGCTTGTGTGCACAGCTTTCGCTTTACCTATTAAACTGTCTTTATGTCAAGTTTTCTTACTCTTACTCTTGTGATTCTCTCTCCCATCACAGCAGGAGTGGAGAGAGCAAGTGCATGCCTCCCAGTGCTTAGTTGCCAGATGGGGTTAAACCATGAAAATAGGCTTTTGGGGTTTTATTACAATGATTCAGATAACTTTTAGAAAAAGAGATAATTTTGTCTATCTTTTCCATGTTCAAGAGAGGAAAATTCAGTTCTCCTTCAAAAGGTTCAAAAGTTTAAAGAACAATCAAAAGCTTGCTGAATTAAATGGACTAACCCACTGGTTTCCCATCAGAACTTACTTCTGGCAATTATTTTCCTGTTTAGGTGTGCCTTCCAATTTTGTTTGTATATTCTAAAAACAAGATATTAATGTATTATACATTTAAGTATATTGCTAGCAAGGGAACATTTGTCTATCCAATGGTTAAGGAGAGCTCACTACATTTAAATTATATTCTCATCTTGGCCAGCTTTTCTATGCACGTGAAATCAAGAAAAAATTTCTTCAGTTAAAGTCTTGGCTATGATTAGTACATCTTAACATTCTCTACAAATGCTATCAGATTCTATGGGAAACCCTTACAAAATGTAATAGAAAATATCTGTTTCACCCAGGTTTTCAACCACCAAAGATTTAAGTACAGAATAAGGCACAACAGTGCTGTAGATTATTGTAGTAGGCTCTACAGATATAAAAAAATGCGTAGTTCCCCTTGACATTCTAAAAATTAGGAATAAATTCTATAGAAGCTTTATTGTTTTGCATGGAACCTTTTTGCTTTGTTCATCACTTGCTGTAAGTTTTTTTGCTGGAGTTCCAGATAAACTCTCTCCTGAGAAAAATGAGGCATCTTATATATTAGTACATTCTACATTGCCAATGTTTTTCCTTTGTTCAAACTCTTCAAATTACTAGGGTCCCACTGTGTGTTAGGATATTTCTGTCTTAACCAAGATGAAAATGAAATGTTATACATATTTAGGTTCAGTCAAATGATTAATTCCAGCTGAATCTTTTACAAATGATTTCCCCAGGCTGAACGCCCTAGACAGCAGTAGCCAAAGCCACCACCCTCTGTACTGATGACCAAACTTAAGCAAATCAAATTTTGCTTCATTTACAGTCATTGTTGGAGACATACCAAGGCTCCGACCTTCATAGTTACATGAGGAGCCTTGGGACATCATATGAAGAGAGGCCAACTATAATTAATGGGCAACGTCTGGCTTCATAAAATCTTCCTGTGCTTGCAGATGTTCAGCACTTTACCTCTCTATCAGACATAAGCATTACAATCTTTAAACCATATGCTTAATTTTAGGGTCTAACTAAATGGAGATGAACAGATGTGTGGCCTCAATGTCCTCAGGCAGCTCCTGGAGAGGCAGGTGCTATATCCCCTGGGGCCAAGGAGCCTACTAGCTCCTTAGGGGACATTTTTTGCCAGCTCTTCATTGTCTTTCTTCTTGTTAGAAAGTCTAAGTCTGCCAGATGAGAGGCAGGACATCCAAGTACCTTGTGTCTCACGCTGGCTGGCTGATCTGCAGATCCTCACTACTAGAAGTAGCTACAACACTGACAACACATTCCAGGCACCTCCATGAGGGCGGGTAATAAATTCATTGGAGATCTATCTCCACTTATACAGTTATCTAAGCAAATGAGCTGTGTTTTTATGGCCTTGTATGATAAGTCTTTCAGAACACCACAGATGACAAATTTATACCTTTCAGAAAACAAACTCGTAGAAATAAAAACAACTGTTATTGCAGATTGAATAGAATTTTTATCTTACACCATTAAGTTCTTGCTGCTAATTTTCATCTTAGTTATAAAATGTCATTCTCTGAATTAAGTGAGAAACATAGTTGTTTAGACAGTGCAAATGAGAGCACTGATAGAAGAATTAATGTTTGGCAAAAGCAGGAGGCATTGATAAATGTACTTGCAAAACTCCAGTTTAAATTCTGGATATTAGATTGTTGTCACAATTAAATTAGGGCCATGGTTAGACTGCAGCATACATTTTTTTGGTTTTGTTTATAACATATTTGGACTGTGTATGAGAGATGGAGCCTCTCTATACATGGTTGTATATTTATTTATGTAATTAACCCCCAAATTTTTTTTGTTTGTTTTTTTAATGCCTTATGAGCTACTACACATAGCATCTTCAAACAAAAAATAATGCAAACCTTTTTGATATGACGCTTCATCCATATGAACTGATTTTCACCTAAAACACTAGAATGAAATAATCACAGTAGGGAAAGCCTGAAGCAATATCTACACTGACTTTGCTTACCAATACACTCATACTGCTTTGAAAGGCTAGGCTTGCATTTGAACCAGCTCCTTCTTGTACTTTACTTTCTTTCCCAGTCAGTTGGCTGACCCAAGTGTGGACTACAATGGGCAAAATAATTGCTCTGGGAGCTGATTCTCTTGCATTATGTACTTACCAAGCTCTCCCTCCTGAGGAGCTGGACCCCAGCTGCATCCCAAGATATTTTAACACCTGGCTGGACAGGACACTAGGGGCCAGAATTCAGCTGTATTTGGAAAGAAAACTAGATACTTTATAAACCTTACTTGACGCATAACTAGCATTGAAAACACCTGCATTTATAATGTCACCTGCTTAGATGTTTAGTGAATGCTATCAAACACCCACTCCTTTAGGCACTTTGTGCTACTTTAGCAATTGCATATCTCTACTTAAAACCAAGTTTTCTGGTTATAAGCATTCACCTAGAAGGCCTGAAACCCCATGGAATTATATCAAGCAGGTTACTAGTCATCCTACTGTCAATTTTAGCTGACATATTAATCCATCTCTCCCTTGGCTGCAGTATGGTACAGAAACTGCTCTGTATTAATCAGGTGAAGAGAATTTTTTTTTTTTGAAAGGTGTGGGAAAATGCATGTTTCCAAATTCAGAAGCAAAGACTTATTAAATCTGAATGGCTGTTGAATTATGTTTTCTGGAAAATATTAATTTATTTAAAATATCAATTAGATAATTTTTTTACAATAAATGCAAAATTAAAAGAAAGCAACTTTGATGTTTTTCTAGTTAATATTTTTAAGACATGACCTACTTCTTATGGTGGCTTATTAGGAAGATGACAGCTTAGTAATTCTTCAAACTGACTTTATTTATTTAGAGATTTCCTTCTGTTATGTGTAATTTGAGTACCATTACATGAGACATATAAGTTTGATATTTATAATATGAATGATAGGAGCCAATGAAGCTAAAAATTGAAGCATGAAATCTGGAAGACAGTATAACAGGACTGGGACAAATATCTAAAACAGGCAGGCAGAGAGGAAGTAAGGAAGGAAAGCAGGAATGCAAGCAGGAAGACAAGAAGGCAGGAAGAAAGGAAAGAAGGAGCGAAGGAAAGAAAGAGGTAAGAAAGAAGAGAGAAGAGAGGGAAAAGAAAACCGCACGCATATATAGAAGGGAATTTCTGTCTACAGCCAAAGTCTTACTGGGCTAAATTCAGTTTAAGTCAAATAAATTCAATGTACAATGCCAAGTCTTTGAAACAAACAACAACAACAACAAAAAAAAAAAAGGCCACATTTTTTCATGTTTGCAAATGACTAACATTATGTTTACCAAACACAATTTATTTCTGCCGGTATAAACAGATATTAGAATATTCTATTTCCCCAGAGACCTGTGAGGCCCTTTGTGTAACAAATAATTTGTTTATCTCTGCATTTTCAATTTCCGAATTTTGTACATTGTTAATAATATCACAATAAGATTTTAGGAAACACTTAAATGAAAATTCTAATAAATCCATATATTCAGTGAAACATAGTTTCTGTAAAATTCTCAGCCTACCAGTCAATCTTACCTTATTCCCTTGTTCATCTAGTCTGCAGCTCTGGAATAAATATCACAATAACAGATTTTTAGCGCCCAAGGGCTATGGGCTACCTGCGGCTAATAAGATACAGTGCCAACAGCAGTCTTGGTAAAAAGAAATATACTAAGAGGGATAAATGAAGTTTTTATGTACTATTGAGGTTGCTGCTTTCTCTACAGAAGCCACTCTGTACCTGCAAAAGCTGGGTCACTTTTTCAGGTGTTCTTTCAAGGCAGACTCACCAGCACTGCAGGGACAATGGAGAAGCAGACTGTTCACCTGGCTGCTGAGTTGTATTTTCTGTCCTGTATCTAATATAGTTGTAGGTGATGTCCATGCTGTTGTCTGGGGCTGACATTAAAACGCCCTTCAACAAACCTGACTAATGTTAGCCACATTTCTTCATTTCAACCATTTATCTGATGTTATAACAAAGTAATCTACGGTTGTGCTTCTTATTGATGTATCACAACCTGTCAAAGAACTGGCCTTGAGGGGAGTTGTGCTTTCCAAGATTTTTACCCTTTAGATGAAAAGATGATTAAAAGATGATTAGATAATCTTTTTCTTCTTATATGTCAAGAATGACATCTGGCCACAGAATGACACTGAGGGCGAGATGTCAAGAATAAGAGTCTTGACTTTCTTGCAAAGATATGTTAAGGCATTAAGCATCCTAAGAAGAATTGCTAAGTATGTATTCTCAGTGCCAAACAAGCTGACGAAAAGGAAAATAAGCTTGTGTGGTACTTCCTTACATTGCAGCTCAGCGGAATTTTCTGGACTGAAGGGCAGAGCTACCAGGCTTCAAAGCTGCAGTTTACAGCCTAATCAGTATGCAGTTGTATGCATGGCCAGCCTGCTGGGTGTTGACTCTGCTTGTATACTCCTCGTTGTCCTCAATGTTTAATGTCCATATTGTCACAGCAATCTGGTACAGAAAGGCAGTTTGTTGTAAAACAATTAAATTTGTTTTGCAAACAGGAATTGAGTCACAGACAAATGACTAAGTAGAAGATTTCAGGTGCTTGCTTAGAATATTACCAACTGTCCTGGAGGAAGACTGAGACTGGAGTTTAACTGCTCTTTCATGTCATCAGTTGTTGGTTACACTAATAAATCTTGTCTCTCATTCAGCCGTGCAGAATAGAAAGATGGCAGAAAATGTATATTCAATTACCTCTTCAGATTTAATAATGATTGTGATTCTTACTCATGTTTGATAAATATTCAGGTCAACACACTTCTGCTCACATTAGTTACTGACCTTCCAAAAATATCTTCATTTAGAGTGAGAAAGGTTACTGGTATACAAAGGACAATTTAAATTTCTGATTAGCATTTACTTGGGTTGGTTGGTTTGTTTGTTAGTTTTTTCAAAAGATTTCTGTCAATACTGTAAGGGAAAAAGTGCTTAGCAAATCCTAACTGCATCTCTACTTTCTTGAATGTATGTTTTGTTTCTATAATAAACATTCTTAAAACATTTTGAAGTTTGATTTCAAAACCAAATTCAACTGCTGAATTACTATTCCTATGCATACTGCAGGAACATAAACATTTTTGGAATACAGTCTTCAATGCCATGTTCATTCTTCTAAGTAGATTGTCAGGGTATGTTAGGTATACTTAATGACATTATAATTGTAATTTTGCTAGGACACAAAATGGCAAGACATGCTAGATGTTCTAAACAACATTGCAAGTATACCTGCTATATTTTTTCTTCAGCAAGTCATTAAACAAAATTAAGCAAATTAAATATCAGCAAGGAATATGAGGGGCAAAAGGTTAAGGACTACTATGAACTGAACTCTTCTTGACAAGAAAAATACATTTTACTGGTAAGGAATAATTTCACCACTTCTCAAGTGGGATTGCTGAATTATTGTCACAAGAAGCCCCTATCCAGTAAGACACTTAAGTCCAACAGTAATTCTACTATGAAGTCAATAGGAGAACTATTTGCATGTTCTGCACTGTGCTGGGCAGAATCAAATCTTAAAACCCTAAGTATAATGGAATGTAATTTCTTACCACAGACATAACGACAATGTTTCAATGGTAGTAAATCTCAAGAGCAAAGTAGTATGTGAAGATTTTTATAACAGCAGGGCTTCAAGGGAGCATCTTGCCAGAAATAAAAACAGACCAAGCCAAACCAGGAAAACAACAACCTATCCTTGCTGCATATTATTTCCCTCTTTAATTCTCTCCTAATGTCAATTGTCTCTGATGTCTCTTGGGATTTTCTTTGTAAACTTTTTCCTTGTTGCCTCTCAAGGTATGGACAATTTAAGCTCTGTTCAACAGAAAACTTGATTTGTAACTGAAACCAGTAAAGAGTAAACCACTGCTAAATAAACGACTTTAATGATCACTTACAAGGTTAATCCAAACCAGTGATCCACAGTTTACAAACCCTTAGTTTGAACAAAATTTATATTAGTGTGCAAAGGACATTTTTATGGGGTGTGTTTTTCAGTATATCACAATGGTGACTAAAGTAACTAACTTCAATTTAACAGAAAACATAAAAAAGAAAATATATTTTAAATGCTAAATTTATATTTTAAAAATTGGTTCCAATAAATTATTAAAATGAAAACAGCTCCTGTTAATTTCCTTTCTTACATTTTCAGTGGACATATAGTAAAATCTAGTCTTACTTTAGCATTCCATTAATTATTGAAATATATATATTGAAGCAGTAAACTATCTTCAAAAGGTAACTCAGGGATGGTGTGCTTTGTAAATTGACAAAGACAAGGAATAAGTTTGATTACTAGAAGGAAACGTAGCACACAGCATTTAACAGTTGCATTAAATTGTACTTAAGCAAAAATATACTCTTTTAATCAGTAATGCTTTCAGGAGTGGATTTGAGAGTTTCCTTTCTTGGATGGCAGATTCAATTTTGCACATACTTTTTATTAGACTGTGGGGAATGTTGCACAAGAAGCTATGCCAGCAGACCTGGATGAGAGCATGGACATCCTGACCCTAGTCATCTGCAAAACATGGGAGTCAAGAGGAATTGAAGTTAAAACACTGAGATAATCTCTGAGAACTGTAGATATTGAAACAAAGAAGTTACTGAAGACAAAGACATAATGTTGTACCCGGGACTTTCCCAGGAGCTAATGAAAGTCTCCAATGTGGACAAAAGGGACAAAAGAATGTGTATTCAAGGAAAATAGAAAGTAGTAATGTAACAGAAAGTGGTAACAGAAAAATGTGCTTATGCATCTGGGTACAAATAAATTCATAAAATAAAAGCATAGAATAGCTATGTTTTGGAAGTTCTGGTAGTTAATTTACATGACTGTTTTCATGACCTTTTTGGATATATGAGAGATGTTTAATATTAGGTTATTTCTAAAGTTATTACAGGCCATATAATCTGCTGAACACCATGGGTTTTATGTTTTTTTAGCTGAAATGTTCCATCCATTTTTATTTCTTGAGAATATTACTAATATTGCATTCTAAAAAGCTGTAAAGTAGGAATGTTACCAACGCCTAGGACAGTGCACATTCCTTAGGTATAGGTACTTGTCCACCTGAACTTCTAATATTCCATACCACCACAAAAGGTCTAATGTTGCAACTGAGGCACGGACTCCAGTTGTGGTGCAACCGAAATAGAATCATAGAATCATAGAATAGTTAGGGTTGGAAGGGACCTTAAGATCATCTAGTTCCAACCCCCCTGCCATAAGCAGGGACACCTCACAATAAACCATGTCACCCAAGGCTTTGTCCATCCTGGCCTTGAACACCATCAGGGATGGCGCACTCACAACCTCCCCGGGCAACCCATTCCAGTGACTCACCACCCTAACAGGAAAGGATTTCTTCCTTAGATCCAAGCTAAACTTCCCGTTTAAGTTTGAACCCATTACTCCTTGTCCTATCACTACAGTCCCTAATGAAGAGTCCCTCTCCAGTATCCCTATAGGCCCCTCTTCAGATACTGGAAGGCTGCTATGAAGTCTCCACACAGCTTTCTCTTCTCCAGGCTGAACAGCCCCAACTTTCTCAGCCTGTCTTTGTGTGGGAGATGCTCCAGTCCCCTGATCATCCTCATGGACCTCCTCTGGACTTGTTCCAATAGCTCCATGTCCTTTTTATGTTGAGGACACCAGAACTGCACACAATATTCCAAGTGAGGTTTCACGAGAGCAGAGTAGAGGGGCAGGATCACCTCCTTCGACCTGCTGGTTATGCTCCTTTTGGTGCAGCCCAGGATACGGTTGGGTTTCTGGGCTGCAAGCGCACACAGCAGTTGATTCACGTTCACGTTCTCATTGACCACGACCCCCAAGTCCTTCTCTGCAGGGCTGCTCTGAATCGCCTCTTTGCCCAACCTGTAGCTCTGCCTGGGATTGCTCCGACCAGGTGTAGGACCTTGCACTTGGCATGGTTAAACCTCATGAGGTTGTCATCAGCCCACCTCACAAGCGTGTCAAGGTTCCTCTTGATGGCATTCCTTCCCTCCAGCGCATCCACCAAACCACACAGCTTGGTGTTATTGGCAAACTTGCTGAGGGCGCACTCAATCCCACTGTCTATGTCACCAACAAAGATGTTGAACAAGACCCGTCCCAACACCGATCCCTGAGGGACACCAATCGTCACTGGCCTCCAGCTGGACATTGAGCCATTGACAACAACTCTTTGCGTGCTGCCATCTGACCAGTTCTTTATCCACTGAGTGGTCCCCCTATCAAATTGATGTCTCTCCAATTTAGAGACAAGGATGTCGTGTGGGACAAATTATCCAAGCAAAGGCACATGGACAATAATGTGACTGGTTGAAAAGGTGCATGATCATAATGTTATTGGCTGGGAAAAGCATATGATGTCGCAAAAAGTACTGAAAAGAAACTAATTGATACTAATATTTACTAACCACTAGGCAGGGGTCTATAGAAAGCCTGTAATATTTCTCAACAAATGATTTCAAGGCCAGATTGGATGAAGCCTTGGGTGACATGGTTTATTGTGAGGTGTCCCTGCTTATGGCAGGGGGGTTGGAACTAGATGATCTTAAGGTCCCTTCCAACCCTAACTATTCTATGATTCTATGATTCTATTTCGGTTGCACCACAACTGGAGTCCGTGCCTCAGTTGCAACATTAGACCTTTTGTGGTGGTATGGATTATTAGAAGTTCAGGTGGACAAGTACCTATACCTGAAGAATGTGCACTGTCCTAGGCATTGGTAACATTCCTACTTTACAGCTTTTTAGAATGCAATATTAGTAATATTCTCAAGAAATAAAAATGGATGGAACATTTCAGCTAAAAAAACATAAAACCCATGGTGTTCAGCAGATTATATGGCCTGTAATAACTTTAGAAATAACCTAATATTAAACATCTTTCATATATCCAAAAAGGTCATGAAAACAGTCATGTAAATTAACTACCAGAACTTCCAAAACTATGTTTTTGTAGAAGCACTTTTCTAATAGAGCTATCTGAAGGAGTTTTATTTCATACGTTTGTGGTCAATCAGAAATACTTAAAAGTTGCACAGAACTGTCTTTGCCAGTACACTGCTGAAAACACAGCAGCTCCACAATATGTATGCGAAAGCCAGTGTTTTTCAAAAAGTGGGGAGGAGAAGAACTGGGAGCATGTCTGGATCCAGCAAGGTATCAACTAACTGATGGAATTATTTCTTTGGTATCAACAAAATTCTCTAAAACTGCTAAAGGATCCTGTTGTAACTCATAAATCACTAACCAAAACAGCTTCTCAGCTTCCTTATTTGTGAATCCCGCTATTTTCTTCAACCAAAGAGGTTCAGATAACTCTGTATAAGCATGAGATAAATGTAAAATAATTAGGTGTGAAGAAAGGAACCAATCTAGGGACTCTAAGTTTAATAGAACAATCATCCAGCACAATGATCAGGAATAGGAAAATCATTGAAACCATCAGTCCAGAGCATAACATCAGTATGAAAGGCAAACAGGGAAGAGGATTGTTAGGTAACACACAGAATATAAAGCAGCAGTGTTTTTTACAGCATACGTTTACTTTGGCATAATTGGAAGAAGTATTAAACTGCATAGGTGGCAGATAACTGTGAACAATCTAAAACTTTTTGTCAGAGAAAGTGGAAAAGAATAACATCATTTTGGGTAAAGACATCTTTTCCTTTTTCACAGTGCCTCATAAAATAAAATCCTGGACTGCAATGCTCTACTGTCTCAGAAATTATTACAATGACAAAAGTCAAATAGCTGACTGAAATAAAAAATAAAAATTGAAGAACACAATTACAGAAAATGCTTAGCTTTTTTGTTTTTGTCTTTATAATATTATACATGTGTTAAAAGACTGCAGGATCACACAGACTGCATGGCAAAAGCACTGTTCTGGGCAAGTCAGTGAGCTTTTTGCCAATTCAGATCAAGACCTTGGTCCAATGTGGCCAGAACTATACTGGTAGAAACCTCTGAACGACCAACACCAATTAAATTACATTAGAAAAGATGTTTTTCCATGTATTTCTGACCATCACTGAAGTAATTTCAAATTATTATCAGTAAGGTCAACTTTTCCTATCCAAGAACAAGAATGAAGTGCAGATTCAGAAGTGATACTGTATAATGTGAAGGTGCTTGATTTTATATCAATTTAACTAAGAAAAGGAGACAACTAGGATTTATGGGTCAGAGAATATGAAACAGATCTTTTCATCTTCATTCCTAAGGTGGGGTTGTTCAATAATCCTAGCCCTGGCAACATTTTCTATTTGCACAGTACTCCTCACAGAAGGGCAGATACAGCTGAGAAGGGTCTTCTGAATCCAGTTTCTCTTACAGCTTTCCGGCATACTGTCTAATATGTCACATTGCTTCATGTAAATTTTCCTTTGAGACTTTACACATTACCTAGTCACTTTACCTCATCACTGCACTGCCCGGGATGTCTAAGCATTGTCCTTAGGTAGCACATTCCATCAGATGTGTTTTTAAGCTACCTGCTAGCATAACCTCTCTTCTGTAGACCAAGGCAATTTTTTTTTTTTCCTTGCCCAAGAAGCAAAATAAGCCTTAGATTAATAAAGATGTATGTTCTAATTTATATATTTACATTTTCTCATAACCCCCATCAATTGAACGACTCTCATCCTTACAGTCTCATATACCATAATGAATTTTGATATTGCTACTTTGGTTAAGTTGAAATAAAATTAAAATGTAGCGTCTGTGTGGGAAAAATAGGAAATACTGTAATGAACATTTTAAAAGGAACTTTGTTCTTTGCAGTTAATATAGTTATTAAAGCCGTAAAATTTTAATACATCATGTACATTTTTTTTTTCTGTAAGCTGTTTTTGAACAGGTCTTTCCAGAAGGAAATGTATTATTTTGCCTCTGAAATAGAGCAATGCTAACATTTGCTATTAACTCCACCAATACAAAGAAATCCAACAAACAAGTATAAAGAGTTTAACTGAAAGACATTTAACCTTATATTGTCCTTATGTTTTATCCTTAGAAAGAAGACTGAACTAATCCTCAAGTAGTAATTAACCAAATCATAATATACAAACTTAAAGAAAATTCCATGCATTCAACCACTGAAACTTATGTGTCAGGTACGCACAGTTCCGATTAATAATGTTGATTAAAAAAACCCCGAAGTTTCTAAGCTTTAACACTGAGGACTGTGAAAGTGCTTAATACTTTAATATGCCAGATCAATAAGCTTTCCAAAGAAGAAAATAGGTCAATTCAACTATCTGCTTTTTAAGAAATAATATTAATAATAAAGATAAATCCTACTAAAAGGAGGTTTTTAGACTTCTTACTTTGTTTGTGGGGCTTTTTTTTTTTGTTTGTTTGGTTTTTTTTACCTTGAAAGTACACATGTCTGTAAAAAGTATTAAAACTGGTAGACAGAATTTTCCATTTTTTTCAAATGCTTTTGTACTTACAGTCTATGAAATCTCCATAAAAATATAGAATAACAAAATACATTTGTTTAAAGTTTGGTTTCTTTTTGGACAATTTAGAAGAATGCTCTAAGTTTATCAAATATGACAAATTTTGTGAGTCTAATTATCAGAAATAACTAGAAATCCAAGGAAAATTTTAGGGAAATGGCTTATGCTAGATATATTCTACTCAGATCTTACATCAGAGAAAATAGGAAAAATATTTCCAAACACTTGTTTAACCTTTCAAATATAAAAAAACCCTAATTATAGTGTCCCTAAAACAAAAAAAAAAAAAAAAAAAAAAGA
>NDXB01003235.1:0-12050 GCA_002631895.1 Agapornis roseicollis | reverse complement strand
ATTTGGCAGAGGTACAGGCGGGGGGGGGGGGGGGGGGGGGGGGGGGGGGGGGGGGGGAAGGTCTCAAGACCGTAACAAGTGATCTACTTATTCAGAGACTGTCTGCTGACCTTCTTAACAGACTGGAAACTAGCAGATATTGATTACTGCTTTAAAAAAAATGCCTTAAAAATCTTTTTGTATATAAAACTTTTGTTGTCTCGATCTGCATTTAAAATGTTATGAATAGATATTGTCTTGCTTTGGAATGTGATTTTTTATTGCATTATTATGACAGAGCTTTTTCGCTTCTTAACAGAGTTATTTTAATCTGCATTTATAGTGCCAAGGTCTGTCCATTATTTCATGAAATAAGCACGGATATAAGTTACTTACTTAGTCATATTACCAGGATCTGTACCACATCATAGATCTTTATAAAGAGGTTTGAGCTGATAAGTTATTTGGGGGTCTGTGTATAACAGAGTGTGATTTCTTTTTCTTACTGTGACCTTTTCGCAGGCAGTAACTCATTCTCTGAGTCAGTACACTGAATCAAGAAAACCTCTTTTTTTCTTAAATTCAGGCCAGTATTAAGTTCCCTATTTTACTAGCCACTGACAAGTGCATTTTAGATGTAGTTAACAGGGCTGAACTATAGGAAAATGAAGAAGGATTTTTTTTTAAGTATATTTTGAAACATGAGACAATTAGTCCTGTGTCCTGCAAAGAATGTAGACTATTCTTGTGAGTTCTAAAAAGTCAAATTGTATTTGCTGATGTAACTAAATTTTCATAGCAAGGGAAAGATCTCATCCTGCAGCTGCTTCAGCAAAGAAAATTTTCAGCTTTTAAAAAATCAATGTGGTTCTCAATAAAAGAGATTGGAGAGCCAGATGGAAATTGAAGAAGAATAGGATGAAATTTAGCAAAACTCAGGCAAAGCACTGAGATTCCATTAGCTAGCTTAAATATTTGGGGTTTAAATATGTCTTCCAAAACTAAAATAATTATCCAGCCAAAGTCCAACTTTTACTCAAGAAAAAGTCTGAATTAAGAATTTCTGAGCAGACTTAAAATTTACACTCATATATCCACAGAGTGAAGATTTAGACAGTAAACTGAAGAGCAGGGGTTAGGTTTTTGTTTTGCAACAAAACTGAAGAAAATCTCACCGTGATAAGAGTATACCTCATTCTTGAAATTAATCTTTGTTGATACTGAAAAGATTTCCTCATAAACAGCAAAACCATTCTTTGTTTGCTCATTCTGGTGTAATACAGGTCTAATTTTATCAATAATTAAGCAAAACCTAAAAGTAAAACACCTGTGTGTTACCAAGATGGTTGCTGAGATGTCTTACAAAGAGTGTAAATTGATTCTCTGTTGGATAATCTGTGCTTCCAGGTAGGATTTCCTTAAAAAGTATGTATTAGTAACAGATCTATAATAACAGTAAAAGCATACTTCTCCCACTTCTGTCTATGCACAGTTTACAATTTTAAAATAATTTTATAACTGCTGAATGAGCGAGTACATCACTGTATGGGAAGTCTATAAGGGTTATTTACGTACTCTCCCTGACTAAAAATGATGAAGGATTATTAAACTCTGATGAACATTACTCAGATAGGTGCATCTCAGAGAACAGGATATTCACAGGATGTTGAAAAGTGAAATAATCCTAAACAGAGAAACACACCAACAAACCAACCAAAAGTAATTTGTGAATGCCAGAACTTCAAAGTGGGATAATAAAGTTTCAGAGGAATTGACAGAGGCAGTGGATGCCATCAAGTGGGTCAGTACTCCTACTAGGAGAGGAATACCCTCTGAGATTGTGTGAACAGCTTGGGAAAGAAAATACAGATTGGCATTTAGGCAGGATATTTAAATTGCAAAAGTCATTTATGAAGTGTCTAGGGGGGACATGGAATGTTACCAATCCATATGACAGTGGGCTAGTCTGGACAGATTTCCAGTGAGGGTGTAGTAACGCAGGACTGAGGAACTGACACTATTGTTCAGGCGGAGGGAAAGAAAAAGTAGGTGTAGCTCACTGGCTGACTCAGTTTCCCTGTCTGTGAGACAGATTCTAAAAATTCAGCAGTCTCAAAAAACTTTGACATATATGAAGATCACTATCAAAGAGGTAAATATCGTTAATAACTATGACCTCACCTAAAAATTATATTGGTTATAATAATTTATTCTAAACTTACCGAAATAAATGTTGTGTGTATTATCAATAGCCCAAACATGTCATCCTGTATTCATAAATCAAGTACTGTGTTTAGGTTTTCTAAAAGCTCTACTTAAGTGAGGACAGAGTTTGTGTGCTTTGCAGATGTATACGATCATAATATTTACTGGTGATATAAGCTTGACTTTGATTCTCTGCATTAACTTTATCAATTCAAGATAAAAAATGACTGAATGCAACTGAAAGCTCTGCTAAGAAGGCAATGTTGGGTGTATGTCTTTTCACTGACCTCATAAACAAACCAGCATTTCTCCCCAGTTGAAGCATTCTCTGAGGCTGGTAATCATCACTAAAGAAATATACTTTTATTCCCAACTCAGACAATTTACAAATTAAGGCAGAGATGATTCTCACACCATCAATGTATACAAAAGCAGTTTCCGGAATATATTTTCATTACCTGAATGCCACATCATCCTGTGTGGCAACTTCATCCACCCACCTGTACCAGTGGGAATGTGCTTGTTTGTTAGTTAATATAGATTAGACTTACTACTTTCTGAGGAAAGGTACAGAACTCTTCCCTCCTCCTTTTTAAGAGTCCCAGAGACATCTGTGCTGGAGATACTTATCAGCTGGGACAGTGCTGACAGATGCAGAGAAGAAAGAAGCTCTGGAGGCAGCACAAAGACCTGAGCACCTGATGCTGAAATTGTCAGATACATGGAGAGTGAATTTCCTGTAGAATGTGTGAGTGATACTAGTCTCCCTTCTGTGCCATCGCCAGAGTGACATGGAGTAAACTCCATGAAGAAAACCCCTTGGTTTTTCTTCTCCTCTTGAGGTTTCCTTGGCCTATGCTGAAGGTTTCTGGGCACCAGGCAGTCCCCCCAGCATTGTTCAAATTAATTTTATGTCTTGCTCTTTTTAAAAGTTATAAAAGCAAACAGAAGCTATCCTTGAGATTGCTCAGATTTTAAATAGACCTACTCTTTTCAATAATCAATTAGGATAAATTTTAACAAGACGTAACAGGAAGGAGTTAAGCAAATTAAAAGTATTCCCAAGATTTTACTTCTGTTCAACTATAATTATAATCAAACAATAGTGCAAAAATAGTTTGGGAATATCACACAGTGTAGCTCTGAAAAACCCCAAGAGGAAGTTATAAATGCTTCCAGCAAACAAAATAAAAAGAAACATTAGTCAGTTGCAAGCCTCATTTCCTCAATGATGGGAAGCAACAATGCCATAAATCACTAGTTATCTTAAGTCATACGATCTTTTGTGCCATGGGCCTTTTGATAATCTTTACATTTGCCATAATGGGAATATCTGTTGAATGTATATTTACTAGACTGCGCACACTATTTCAGTACAACAGGCATTTTTGTAAACAGCACTGAAAAATGACCTACACATGTGAAGGACTTTTAGCTAACTACCACTTATTTTCAGATTTTTAGAATAATTCTTTAATAGAAGTCGTGAGTTCCTGATAAAGAGAACAAGATATTCATAAAAATGATGCAAAATTCAATTAAATGATTTGAACTGGAAATACACCTGATGATTGCATAACCTGTGGTGTTTTATTCTGGAACTGATAAAAATAAAGAATACTGAATATGTGTCTTGGCCAGGCATAGTCTCACTTTGCACAGCACTGAAGTACTTTGATTAGAAAACACAAGAAGGGTGAAACTGCAGCCATGAATACAGGTTGAAAGTCTTGTGGTCAAGTTATTTTGTTCTGGCACTAATATACCTCTTAAAAGTGTCTCAGTCTAAGCATAAATATCCACAACTGTGAGTGCCTTTTTATGCCTCACAGAACCTGCCTAATGTGGGTGAGTTTTTCTAAGGTGTTTTTTTGAAAGAAAACCAACTACAACAGCAATGTTTATGTGAATAAGGATTTCTGGACTGGAGTCACAGTAATAATTACTAGCAATTTTTATAGATTTATTTTATGCCAAATAGTTCACATTTATATTTTATGCCAATTTGCCAATAGTAACAGAAGCAGAGTAATTCCTAGGGTGGAAAAACTGTTATTCTATGGAAAACAGCTTTCATTGCTGTGTGAAAAACAGAAATGTAGAAACTAGAATGAGAAAATATTTGGTACTCTCTGAGGCTGGTGCTTAAAATGTGATTATCCATCATTTTTGCAAGTGATGGGAATTTCTCACAATTTGACTCCAAGGTTAGTGTATTAACTGCTGCTGTTGGGTGCAGTCTGGGGAAGCAGAAGAAGGGTGACGTGTCCTGAGTGTGTTCCCTGCTCACCCATACTCCTCAACACCATGCAGCAACAGCCTGTTTCCCACCACATGGGGAGGAACTGTCTGGATTAAAAAACACTGTCCTCAATATATTTGAGGCACTTGGGGGGACTGGTTTATGGACCAACCCCAAACACTAAGAGTCAGCTCTGCTTACCTTCCTATGGACCAACAGCTGAGCCTTTGCCCAGTCTTAAAAATTAGGAGATATTAATCAGAAGGTATATAGTGACGGACATCACGGAACAAACTATTTGTATAGATACTGCTAATGAATAAATGAATAAATTTGGAGATTAAGATCAGCTCAGACAAATCCTCTCTCAAAGTGGGTTTTGGGAAGTGATTGATTTTTCTCTTATATGTTTCACCCAGAGCTGTGTGACTCACAGACCAGAAAAAAGTAGGAGAAAAAAATGAGGTCTTTTTCATTTGGAGGATATTGCAGAGCATGTTTTGGGGCAGTTCTTTAGCATTTATTTAGTCCAATCTTTCAAGTGTCATTCTTTAGTGTGTTGGAGAAGTTATGTGATATTTTGGGTCCAAAATTGTGCCACAGATGAGAAGGATCATAACTATAGGTGCTTGTATAATTTTTATTGCTAAGGTATGCAAATTTCATGGAAAGAGTTGTAATTAGCAAGTAAATGTTTCATTATTTACACACTGAAACTCATGAGCTGAACTGTATCTAAATCAGAAATTTGCCAAAATTTCAGTGCAATAAAGCAACTGATTTTTTTTTTCCTTTTTTAATTAACAGTGAGAAGCAAGTGTGTGGTTTTTATATAAACGGATCATGTTTAAAGGATTAGGATGAAAAGACACCAAAAAAACAAACAGAACTAAAGTAAAACATTAATGAACATGAAAAAAACTCTTCATAATGCCAGTGTTCATGATTTGACAGAAAGTGGATAAAATCTATCAGAGATTAAAACAGACACAGAGATGAAATACCAGATTGCCTGTGGCAAACTCTGGGAGCAGTCTTGTTCACATGGAATGGGAATAAAGCACTAAGATATGACAGGCCATGTTTTATTGGTCCATTAATACATGCCTCAGGTATGTTTTCAGGCAGGAGGCCACCGGCTATTAATTGAGATGCTTTGCAGTGGTTTAGCCCTGAAACACCAAAAACTATTCTGTGATCAATCACAGTAAATCAATCACAAAAATTCCATTTTAGGAAGATGTGACATAAACTAAAATATAAAATAAATAACAAGTAAGAAACAGACAGGCAGAGATGACCATCTGCTTTCTTTTACCTGAGGAGTTAGAAAGCATTCCTAAAAGTAGGAATTTCTCAAATATAATAAGCCATGCAGAAACTGAAACAAAATAAAGATTATGAATTAAACTTTGGTTGACTTTTGTTTTATTAAGTTCAGGTATTCTGCAAAGATACAGGCTGAGCTTAAGTAATTTCATTATATTCTTTATTTCCTTTGAAAATGTTACAAATGTTGTCTATATATTGTGATCGAGTATGCAAGATTGCGAAACTACTAAATCCACACCTTTTTGGATATAGCACTTGTACCTCAGAACATAGCCTTGTGATTCATAGAAGCAGATAATCACAATACAACTGAAAAGGAGTTGCAAAAGCTGAGTTATGTTATGTGGGAAAAGTAGCTGCAGTTTTCAAGGAAAGTAAGAACAATCTCCCAGGCCCAGAAATCCCACTTGACAGAGCCAGGATTGGCTGAGGAAGTGCTTTGTTTTCTGCCATAGTAGCTCCCTGTTGACCCTGACATTCATGAATAAATGCCTTGGTAGCAGATCTCCATTTTCCTATTTTATTCTTCTGCTGAGAATTTTCATCTTAGAACATTCAATTTTGCATATTTTACCTTCACTGCAGTTCAGAGGTTTTGTTTTCCTTTCACACAAATTAGAAGTTACTTTCTTCTCTTTGCCCTAATGTCTTCTCTGTGAAA
This sequence comes from Agapornis roseicollis, assembly GCA_002631895.1. Taxonomy (NCBI): domain Eukaryota; kingdom Metazoa; phylum Chordata; class Aves; order Psittaciformes; family Psittacidae; genus Agapornis; species Agapornis roseicollis. Next base: position 5,631 of record NDXB01003235.1, on the reverse strand, counting down.
TTCAAATAAAATAATTGTTCTGCTTGCAACTTTTGTGGCTTACAGGACAATCCTAAAGTTCAAAGGCTTCACATAAGAACCATCTTTAAAGAGTGAAATCCTTTCAAGGGATTGAAAAATGTTCTCAGCACAGAATAAGGAGAAGGGCTCAGAGGTGAAGGAATTGGGAAAAGAAAGGACAGTGAAACTTTAGAAAAGATGTAGCAAGCACGAGCCACGCATAGGAAGGAGTGGGTTAGCAGGAGTTGCCTGAGAAGAGAATAAACAGAGCAGACTCTCCAGGGGGAATTAAATGAGGAAAAAATAATTCTACAGATAAGGGGGTAAAAGAATCCTTAATAAAATGCAAAACCCCAAAGTTTTGGTCTCTGATTCTGTGGTCAGCCACATTGCTCTCGCCTAGCTCAAAGTCATAGCCTGTGAAACTATAAGCTGAAACAACAGTGACAAAAAAGATCTTTTGAAAATCCTCTAGAGACCATAACCTCTTATGAATATGTTGGTCCATAGTAGTTGTCTCTTGCACTGGAGAGAACCATTGTTCAAGTGCATCCTTTGTTTGCATTCCCATACACTTGTGTGTGCTTAGCTGTACACGCTTTCTAAGGTTTTTCTTCTTCACCTTCTAATCACCACTTCAATCATCTTTTCTCTTAAAAATGTACTGTGGCTTATATTCTTCCCAAGTCAATGATTTTCTGTAGTCTTCTTTCCTATATGTTCAATGTTTCATGATCAACTTTTGTATTATTTCCTCTACCCTTACTGGTGTTTTCATTTTGGTGCCACTTAGCACAGTGTGAAAAAGCCATACATATGCTGCATGTTTCTCCTTCCAGAACATTAAAGAAGCTGGTTAAAGCTGGAGTCATGACTTATTTTTGCAGTTCAAACTAAATACTTCCTTCCAAATCATCATCTCACTTTCTATTATAGCTCTTTGTTTAGTTCTTTAGTCCATTTAAAATTCATGCAAATCTTTCAAACATGACAGCTGAGAGTTTTGAATGTAGGATTCTGTAAAACAGTGTATTAAATGATTTACATTGTGTTTGTAACGTTTCCTTCATTCACTAATCTGGCAATCTTACCTATTCCAGCAATCAGGTTTCTCTACCAAGTACACACCTTTCATTCTGGTAGCTAGCTCTACTTTTTTTTTTCCTGTCCTTCACACCAACCCTTGTTTTAATTTCATTGCTTTCCTTTGGCTGAGCACATATCTGGTGCACACATTTCCTAAATAGTTTAGTACCTGAAACTTAAATTTTTGTTTCAATTCTCCTCCAGTCCCAAAGTGACAATGCTTTTTTTATCTCCTTTTGTTTTCAGTTCTTTAAACCTAATTTAAAATAATTATTATTGGATTGAAGCTCTCTGGCACTGTAAATAATTCTGGTTTCTAAAATTTCAACTATAATTACAGCTTTATTTGTTTGTTTGTTTGCTTGTTTGTTTCCTAGAGAAAAGATCCTACCATCTTACCATCATTTTTTTTCCCTTTTTTCTTTCTGTTTGGATAAATTAAAAGGTAAAATGAATGGATTCTCTTTAGCTTTGGAATGTTTTATTCTGGTTAATTTTTAAAAACAGAAAATGTGCAATCAAACATTTTTTCAAGTTTTCATGCTGTACAATCCCTCAACAGTTTCTAACCTTAGTGCATGAAACCTAATCATTTTACAGTGCGTATCCTATTTATTTCTTAAAGTTAAGTTGGAAATTCTCTTCTTTTACTCTGTATGATGAAAATATCAAAACTAAGCTACTCCTAAAGTATGAGACACTATTTCAGTTAAAATAATCTGGAAGTATGGGAGACAAATATTAATGCAATAAATTAAATTCTTATCAATACATTTGTGAATATGTAATATATGAGATGTATGTAAAGATTATGACAAGAGACTATGTGAGTCTGCTTGAAGGACTATGAGACAAATCAGAATGAGAAAGTTATCAAAAAAAGAGGTATCTCATTTTTTGAGTGATGTGTTTATACTAGGCGACATAAATAATTTTTTTTTTTAATGCATTGTACTTTCCTACCCTTGCTTGAACTGATAGCTGATATTACTTTTTTTTTTTAAGTGAAGATATTATTTCTCACTACAGCCTAGCAATGTTACTTTATGTTGTTCTTTGTATGATTGCATTGGTAAATAGCTTTCTGATAACTTTAAAATAGAGAAAAAAAATTAAAACATTTAGAATAGAGATAAAATCAATGTGTGTAATATACAGAAGAGATCCTTAAAATAATTGTAAGAAAAATAGTTATTAGAAATCTGTTGGCTTAGTTTCTTGTTGTAGCTTCTTATTATCTTAAACCAAAAACTATTAAGTCAACAGAAGCCCCCTACTGATTTTACTAAGTATTTTACTGGGTTCTATATGATCAGTGACAACTGAATGTCTATTATCCTTTGGCAAGACAACATTTAAAATGTCAAAGCATACATGTAATATGCTCACTGTTATCACCAAATAATAGATTACGTACCACTCACAGAGGCAGAACTTCAACAACTGTGTATCAGTGAGGTACATCACAAAGGCACAAAACAAGATAGCTTTATGAATTTGAGAGAAACTTTTTTTCCAAAGCCATTAATTATACTGAAGTGTTAAGCGAGTATCTTTTCAACTTGAATTATCTTTGAGCTTTCTAGTATCTTCCATTATCACCTCAATTTTAGACTAGTTTGTTTATCATTTTAACGTGTATAGGAGTCCACTGGTGGAAAAACTGTCAGCACAGATGTACCTTGTAAAAGAAAGAGCTGCAGTAGATTACTTAAGCACATTTTAAGCCCTTGATCCAGCCAAAGTGACATACAACAGCTGTTAGGTTGCAGATGTTCCTCTTACATTTCCTGGGCAACATATACAAAGATGGCTCTCCATTCCAAGCAAGAACCACCTTCCTTATATCTCTTACAGTAAAACTTATTATGTCTCAGTGTGTTCTCAGAGCAGCTCAAGGACACATATTGAAGCAAACTGTATGATCCAGAAAAACTAATTAAGGATAAGTTGGCAGCAGTTCATCTCCTGGAGACTGGACTCAGAAATATCTGTATTGTGAGAGCTCCTAGCAATTAAGGAGTCTAAGATTTATGGTCTTGTATGGATAACCTGATTCCTTTCACTTTATTCTACCCTGGATGGATACTTAAAGATCTCAAGTCCTTGCTCTTCATTGCTCTAGTCACTTAGGCCAGTGCAGGATTTCTTGTCAAATGAAACCAAAGAAGCGAAGTAGACTTTTTCTCTGCTAGCTGGTATGCACTTGTAGGGTAAGGGAGAAACTTTGGCTCTTATTATAAGTGGTATGTCTATTTTTCTGACTATAGACTGACTACCCAGGGAAGCTTTGATTAAAAGTACTTCTGTGCATAGTTAAATCTGGAAAATTAAATACACTCCTTTATAATCCAACCAACCAGCTACAGATTGTGAATAAAGTAGGGCTTTACAGAGAGTTGTTTTTCTACAGTGACAAACTTAGGTTCACTCTGCTATCCTATAATCCTTAGGGTGGATAATAAAACTGACAGCTCATTTTGTACATCATCACTCAGGAATCCAAACTATATTATTCCTTTCTTGTGACAGTTATTAACTCAAATAGACTACTTAAAGCAGTAATACCATCTTAGTCCAACTACTTAAGTTTCGATGTGAGGATGTCTGAATGCAAGTTAACTATAAATTAAAAACCATTTGTATTGAAAATGGTTTTCAGAACTAGACTGCAGTCATAATTAAATAAGTAACTATGGATCACCCCCAAAATAAAACAGCTGAAGCATGAGATAAAGCTCAGGTGAGGCTCTGGTGTACAGAGAAAATGTGGCAGCATAAACAAACACCTCATCAGCCCATGTTGTTGATGAGAGATGCCTTCAGAGTAGTACCAGTCTGATGTAAATAGGATTCATCAACAATTACTCCAGGGATTATAAAGATTCCTGAATGTACATACTCTAATTTCTGGTAGATGTTAACCAGTACGTGTTCTTCAGGTGAAGTGTCTTAATAAACCAGAAACTTATTAAGATCTATTAACATGTTTATAAAACAGTAATTTTAGCTTTGTACTCCTAGCCAATATTTTACCTGTGCTCATAAAGGTTATGTAGTGCATCTATTTATTTTGTAACTCAAAATATAAATACTTGAGGAGCTCAGTGCAGGTGCAGAGAACTTTTATAAAAAACTTGCAGTACAAAAATTATATTAAACTACTTAAATCCAATGCCAGCTGTCCATACAACCATATCTATCCAACTCTATAATTTAATTCTAATGTATTAACAAATTCCCATCCAACCCTAACCTTATCCAAGATGCCACATGTATCAACAGTGAAAGCTGCAGTAATTCAAAACAGGTATGAAGATATTGTCTGGCCATCAGAGATAACAGGATGTACAGATAAAAGCTGCTCTCAATAATAACTGAAGGCAATTTACATGGTATTCCCACCCATGGACATCAGGCTTATTTCGCTACTTAGAATTTCCCACTAAAAACTTTTGCTACTAGATGCTGTCATGCTGATTTAATATGATGTAAATCATTCACTGGCTAATAAAAAAATATCTATCCTCAATTTTGACAGACCATGATATTACTATCAAGCACCTTTCCTTAGACATTAATGTTGCAAACCCTTAATAAATGTATATAAACATAGATTGGATTTTGAGAAGCACATGCTTTTTGGAGGATCTCAGTTCTATACAGTTACATCACCAAGAACTTTGAAACAAGACCAATTCAGATCAGTTCTTTAAAGCTGCCAATAATACTACAACTTGTATAGTTTGTAATTTATGTAGTTCTGAGTGGCATGCACTGAAAAAAATGTAGCACAACCACAGCATAATAAAATTGTAAAGAGCCTAAGCAGTCTTTTATAGTTTCTTATTTTTGCAGAGGTCTTAGAAACTGCTCTTTAAAAAGTTTTGTACGAGTCCCACAGACTGCTCTTATTTAAATGGCATTTAAAATTACATAGCTTCAGCTTGTCACTATAAAAGTCTGGACATTTGCCGAGGTGAACCCACGCGTCCAGGAGCCTCAGTTCTGAGGGCGAGAGCCAACAAAGGAACCTTGACCCCTCTCCAGACCTTGCCCAGCTGGGGCGAGCAGGGACTCACAGGGGCGGAGCCAGGAGGGACTGCCGCGGGGATCGCGAGAGCAGCGCGCGGGGCGGTATTTGGTGTCGGAAGCGTGAACGGGACGGAGGGGCGCTTACTTTAGGGCCAGCGCGCAGTCTGTGGTCTCTGTTGTGGCTGCTCCGGAGGGGGCAGCTTCGGCACCAGGGCCGATGAGAGGGGAGACGGCAGCGCAGAGCTCGGGGTGTAGAGAGTGCCTGCACTGGTCTGGAGAGGGGAGGGTGCGCAAGGGGCAGAGCTGCACTTGGTGCACCCTGGTGGAGGCTCTCCTGCAGCTGGGGCTGAGCTGCGGAACGCTGTCAGTGACTGAAGGATGTCAGGAAGCTGAGAGGGAGCTGGACTGCTTGCTCCAGGCCCAAACTGTGCAGGGGCTACAAGCGGCCACCGTAGTGCATACGGAGAAAAGGAGGGCATTAATCCAGGAAGCTGGGAGCTAGTAACAAAA